>WELA01012722.1:1042049-1073795 GCA_009602735.1 Mesotaenium endlicherianum
CCCCCCCCCCCTGCCGCCGCGCTTCCGAAACGTGCGCGCAGAACGGCGTGGTGTCGCTGTACGAGTTCGACCCGCAGAAGTCGCGGCGCGAGCAGGGCGCGGCGCTGCAGCGCGCGCTCTCCACGCTGGAGATGGAGGTGGAGCAGATCAAGAAGGGCGGCTACGAGCACTACATGCAGAAGGAGATCCACGAGCAGCCCGAGTCGCTCACGACCACGATGCGCGGGCGCCTCATCAAGGGCGGCGGCGGCCGCGTCAAGGGTGTGCTTCTGGGGGGCCTCAAGGACTACCTGCACACCATCCGCCGCAGCCGCCGCATCATCTTCATCGGGTGCGGCACAAGCTTCCACGCGGCGCTCGCCACGCGCCAGCTCATGGAGGAGCTCTCGGGTGAGAGTGCGCCTCCGCCCCTTCTGCACGCCTGCGCCTGCGCCTGCGCCTGTGCTGGCTCCTGCTCCTCCTCCTGCACCCGTGGCCATGTCACTGTGTGCAGACCTGACCTTGACTTCACGAGGACCTGATTTGACTCAACACATCTGCTGGGGATTGTCGACTGGCCAGTGCCATCCTTCTGCACACCTGTAAGCAGCAGCAGCGGCAGCGGCAGCGGCAGCAGCAGCAGCTTGTACTTTTGATGCAGATGTCTCAAACTGGCCTTCTTGACCTGTCCGTTTCTTCCACTTCTTGTCTTGACCTAAAGACCCTCTGAGGGGACCGCCGCCCTTGGCAACGCTCCCAAATGAAATGCCTGTAAGGAGGGAGGCTGCAGCAGTCAGTCAGCCGGCTCTGCATGCCATGATACCAGAGCTAGGGTCTCCTATTTAATGGAACTTTGGCCCAAATGATTGACCCAATAGAGGATGCTTGTGCCTGCGCCTGTGCTCCTGCCTGCACCTATCTATGCCTGGACCTGCGCCCATGCTTGTGGGCAATACCTTGTTTCTGTTTTAAGCCAGAATGTTTCCCATAAGCCTATGCTAGAAGAATGTGCAACTGTCGCCCGTGCCCGCGCCTGTACCCATCCCTGTGCCTGTGCCGGAGCCAAAAACTGTGCTCGTGCCCGTACCTGTGCCCATGCCTGGTCCCTTGCCAGTTCCTGAAGAGCACACCTTTGAGTGTCCTACATCACGATGCCCTTCGGATCAAATATGGGCCCCTGCAGCGCTCTTCTGCTGCTTACAAACCAGACAATGCCCGTGCCTGTGCCCATGCTCGTGCCCATGCCCGCGCGTATTCGTGCGATGCTGCAGCTCGCCCTTCTGTTGCTTCTGCTTCTTCTGACAGACCAGTTGTTGTGCCCGCGCCCACATGCCCGTGCTCGTGCCCGTGTGCCCGTTCCCGCGTGCGCGTGCCGGTGCTGCCCCCCTGCGCAGGTTTGCCCGTGCAGATGGAGCTGGCGAGCGACCTGCTGGACCGGCAGGCGCCTGTGTACCGCGACGACACGGCGGTGCTGTTCAGCCAGTCGGGCGAGACGGCCGACACGCTGCAGGCGCTGGAGTACGCCAAGGCGCAGGGCGCGCTGTGCGTGGGCGTGACCAACACGGTGGGCAGCGCCATCGCGCGCGGCACGCACTGCGGCATCCACCTCAACGCCGGCTGCGAGATCGGCGTCGCCAGCACCAAGGCGCGCTCCCCCCTCTCCCCCCCCCTCCCCCCCGGGGGGCGGGATGGGCAGCCATCGACGGCACAGCAAGGGGGCCTCACGCAGGGATCAGCGGTGATATCAAACCCTCAGCAAGAACCCTGCTTGCTACAAAGAACTCTGTATGCTGCCCTACCCCTAGCCCTAACCTAACCCAAACCCTAACCCCGGCCGTGGGGGGCGCGAGGCGCGCGCATGCAGTGATCGACGACGCGACGTGCGAGCAGCGGCTGTGGGACATGAAGGAGCGCGGGCAGACGAACTTTTTCCTGGTGGAGCTCAGTCGAGACTGGGTCATCGACGCCAGCTACAAGGGCAACATCGCGCGCTTTGTCAACCACAGCTGCCAGCCCAACTGCGAGCTCCAGAAGTGGTGCGTGCTACGCGCCCTTTCCGGTCAGAAGCCGAGCTCCTCTTTGGCAACTAGCGTGCATGGTCGCCAGCCCAACTGCAAGCTCCCGGGGGTTGCTGCGTGCTGCCCGCCCTTTCCGGTCAAGATTTGTCACCAAGTCTGGGCTCTGCTCTGCCAACCCATCAAGCACAGCTGCCAGCCCAACTGCAAGATTCAGTGCTGCCCGACCTTTCCGGTCAAGGCCTGCCTTCAAAACCGAGCTCTTGTTTGCCACCNCCCCCCTTCCCGTACGTCCCCACACCCACCTCACGCACACGCGCACACACGCACACACACACACACGCACGCACGCACACACGCACGCACACACGCACACACACACGCACGCACGCCGTTGTGTCCCCCTTCTCGCTGCTAGCACCAAGGTGCGCACGCCTGCCGCACGCACGCACGCACGCGGCACGCGCGCCCTCCCCTCCCTCTCTTTCCCTCCTCCCTTCCCCGTTGTGCCTCCTTGGCGCCGTTAGCACGAAGATGCGCGCCTACTGCCAGCTGGCCCGCTGCATGCCCGTCGCACGGCCCCGTCCTGCACATGCAGTGCCTCCGTAGCTGCCAATTACCACCTGCCGGCTGTCGGCCATCTCAGGAGGACTGTGAGAGGACAATCTTTGTGCTGGACGTGTCTCACGCTCTACGGTTCCTGCGGGGGCAAATTGGCAGGCCCTTGCAGAGGCAGGTGGGGGAGTCGGGGCGGGCCTTGTGCTTGGATGTATGCTCGCGCTAGGTGGCACGCTTGTAGCAGGCTGTTTGTCTGTTGCCCAGGTAGCAGCCCGTTAAAAGAGCTGGATTATCGGCTGGACGCCTTTCTCTGTGGCCCGGAGCGGCTGCTTGCGAGCTCACACATATGAAAATGATTGCAGCGCAGGCGACGGAATTTCAGCATCAGTAATTTCACGTGGCTCTCAGCAGCAGGCGTTCGTCTCGGAGTCGATGAACCGATGAATGAACGAGTGCATGCGCAACTGCGATGTCAATTGTCGCACTCACCCGGGAGTGCGCTGCGCACTCCAGCGCACGGCGGCAATCGTGCACGCATGCGAGCACACGCGTGCGTGTGCAACACACCCGACATGACACTCGCGTGTTGGTGGCGGCAGGCATACACAAGCCAGATTGCTGTGATGGCGATCATGGCGCTGGCGCTGGGAGGGGACAGCATCTCCAAGAGAGAGAGGAGAGAGGCCATCGTGGACGATCTCTTCCGCCTGCCTGGTACTTCATCAGCTCTCCTCTCCTCTTTCCCGCCTGCCCGCCTGCCTGCCTGCTACCCTGCCTGTTGGCCTGCTGCCTGCCTGCTGCCTTCGTCAGCTCCCCTCCTTCATCGCCTGCCTACCCGCCAGCTATCCTGCCAGTTGGAGTACGGGCCTGGCTGCCTGCCTGCTTGCCTGCCTGCCTGTTGGCATACCTTCCTGCCTACCTGCCTGTTGGCATACCTTCCTTCCTACCTGCCTGTTGGCATACCTTCCCTTCTGCCTGCCTGTCAATCTGTTGGGCTCTGATCTGTTTCTTTGCATCTCCTCATTGTGCTTCTTCATTTGCCTCTCAACGCATGTCTCCTGCCTTTCCGCTCTTCATTTGTTGCCTAACTTCAGCTCTTGACATGCCTCCCGCATGCTTCTCCTCCCCCTTTCCTCCCCCTTTCCTCCCTCCTTTTGTCCCTTCCCCCTTCCCCCTTTCTCCCTCAGGCCTGCTTGTTTTTCATTCATTCATGGGGGGGAACTCATCGTAGGGTTAAGGGAAAACAATACGTAAGAATACAAAATTGAAGCTTTGAAGTGAAGGCAAAAGAGCAATGTTGTACGGAATAAAAGAGTGCCAAACAATCAAACCTCGGAAGAAGTTAGCTGCCTTTCCAAAGCAAAAAGGTAAAGTAAGAAGTACCGCAGAGAATGAGGCATGCTTACGCCCCCTGCTGTCTACCTCCAAGCTGGCATGCAGGTCTGGCATGCAAGCACTCCACCCCTCGCGCATGCTCAATTCCGCCAACCCCTTGTGCACATATGTGAGCGAGGCTTGCACTTCCCACCCCCTCACGCCTGCTCCGTCATCACAACCTGCATGCGTTTTTGTGTGCACGCCCATACAAGGCTGCATGCAGTTTACCTGCGGGCCTGCTCCAACTGTCCCACACCCTGCCTGTGTGCGTCCGTGCGCGTGCGTCTGCAATCTCATGCACTGCTCAATGCACTGCACCCCTTGCGCTTGCTCTAACATCTCAACGCCTTGCGTGCGTGCATGGGTGCATGCATGCATGCGTGTGCTTGCACCTGCACATGAACGCACGCCTGCACTCGCACGCCTGCTCAATCATTCCAACCCCCAGCGTGCGTGCGCCCGCCCGTGCATGGATGCAAGCAATCCGGCCGTCAAACCCGGACCGTTCCTCCCAACCCCCTGCATGCGCGTGTGCGCATGTGTGCGTGTGTGCGCACGCCCGTGCAGACAAGCCCTCCTCCACTCCTTGTGCCAGCACTTCACCACAACCTGCGTGGCATGCAAGCACTCCCAGCTCACGCCTGTCCTGTCAACCTCATCCTGTGGGCCGTGTGCGCGTGCATGTCCGCATGGGTGTGGGTGTCTGTGCGTGTGTCTGGTGCATGTCTGTGCGTGCGTGTGCGTGCGCGCATGCAGACAAGGTGCGGGAGGTGCTGCGGCTGGACGCGGACATGCGCGCGCTCGCACAGGAGCTTCTGAACGAGCAGTCACTGCTCGTGTTCGGGCGCGGCTACAACTACGCCACCGCGCTCGAGGGCGCGCTCAAGGTCAAGGAGGTGGCGCTGCTGCACAGCGAGGGCATCCTGGCGGGCGAGATGAAGCACGGCCCGCTCGCGCTCGTCGACGAGACGCTGCCTATCATCGTCATCGCCACGCGCGACGCCACGTGCGGGTGCGTTGTGCCGTGTGCGCGTGCGCGGTGTGCGCTTGCTTGTGCGTGTGCGCGCATGCTCTAGGCCCGTGTCCGTGCGAGTGCGCGTGCACACGTGTCGCGTCCCTTTGCGGGGTTGAGTGGCGTACACACATGCGTGTGTTTGCTGGTGCTCGGACGCCACTTCTGCCCCAGCAAACTCTCACCCCTGCACCATGCCACTCTGTCGTCTCAAGCTGGGCTGCGCTGAGCTGAGTGCGGTGGGTATGCGTGTGCATGTGCCTGCGTGTGTGCGTGTGTGTGCATGCGGGTGAGCAGCAAGCAGCAATCGGTGATCCAGCAGCTGCAGGCCCGCAAGGGGCGGCTCATAGTCCTGTGCTCTGCGGGGGAGGCTGCGCTCATGTGCCCCAACGGAGGCGCCCGCGTCATTGAGGTGCCGCAGATTATCGACTGCCTCCAGCCCATCATCAACATCATCCCCCTCCAGGCAAGCCTCTCTGCCTCTCTCTCTTTGACCTCCCCCCCCTCTCTCTCTGTGTTTATGATTCCTATATGGGTGAAGCAGAAGGGTGTGCGCTTGTGTACGCCGGTGAAACTGCGCGCATGCGCGTGCGCGCGCGTGTGTGTGTGTGTGTGTGCGCGCATGCGTCTACGTGTGTATTTTTGTCCATCACTTGATAGCAGGTGCAAGGTGCAGCAGTTTTGTATACCATAGCACACGTCCTCGTCGAGTTAGCGATCTTGCTGGCAAACCTCCCTGGAGAAATGCAGTATTTTTATACTGTCGGCCAGTTGGCCCTTTTGAGTCTTTTGTCTGCTTGCCATTCTTGTGGCAGTATGTCAGCTCAAACATTCATGCCCCTATTGTTTCATGCCGGTCTTATATTGCAAGGGGAAGTTTCTCACAAAGGCAGGCTTGCCAGAACATGGAGGATTATGCTGAAGTTGCCATTCTAGCTTCCGCATCTTACAGTCATCAAATCTTGCCAACTTGTCCCGCATCCTGAATTGTAAGACTTGGGGAAAACGAGGTGCATGTATCAAAATATCGACTACTTCTGAAGTCCTCGCATCATAGTGTCGTTGCTCTCCAAGAACATTCTCATAGTTTGCATGTGCACGCACGTGTCCTGATGATGGTGTGATGACATTGGCATTTGTTTTGCGAGCGGCAGCTTCTCGCGTACCATCTGACCGTCCTTCGAGGCCTGAACGTCGACCAACCTCGCAATCTTGCAAAGAGCGTCACTGTGGAGTGATGCCGTTTGCTGCCCGCCCACAAGGAAAGGCAAAAGTGCATGTCTGTAGCATGCTCCTTATGTTCCACGTTAATATTTTCAGTGGGTGGAGCCCAAGTAATTGATCAAGTTATGTGCTCAAAGCCCATGCAAAATGTGCAGGCGTGCGACTGCAGAACTATGTAGTTCATAAATTCTTATCTTATCTCAAGACTTGCTAAATATATGCAAGCTGGTGTGGAGATGTCACCATCAGCAATTCCCGTGAATTTGTGCAAAATGCAAAGACGCTTGAGGTTCAATGTTTGGCTTCACAAGGATGTCTTAATGTCTACAAATAGATCAACGGGTTGGATGTATCTCCAAGTTATCGGCTTTCTTTGAACACTTACGCAAGCACACTGGCACGCTACCGCCTACCAAATATCACATTCTACAAAGAATATTCCGTCTACAGCGACACGTGTACAACTTACTATCAGCTCCAGAGTTTACACGCTAAATTTGACCCTAGAATTTTTCAATTCTAGGTCCTGCGTTCAGGATGGGCGGGTCATCAGTATTGCAGGTTAATCTAATAATGTCAAAAACTTGTATTTATGGTCATTCAAAGAGCTATGTAGTCATTGAAAAGTTTAATATTGAACATTTGACACTTTTGGATTGCGAGGCTATGCACATACACTTTTACTGTGATATCAACACCATTTGTCTATGTATGCTAAGCTTTAGTCCCAACTCCTTGCTGGCAGCTATCAACTGAAGGACCAGCTCAGGACTGGCTACATAGGTTGTTCTGGCTCCTCAAGTTGGCAATGTCGGTGAAAGGTTACTAGTGGCTAAGGACATCCCTGTGACTCAAGAGGGCAGCATGAGGTTGTCATGAGCGAGGCGTATGGACAAAAAGAGAGCCTAGACTGAGGCAGGGCTGAGGCTGGGTCTAGTTTGGTCTAGTTACGGTGTTTCTTATGTGCAGTAATCAAAAAAAATGGAGGGAGCAGGGCAGAGCTTGGAGCAGGAATAGGACAATTATTTCACATTGTTTCGTGGGTGGGGTGCTCATGGGAGCGGCGGAGACTCGTGTCCGCTCGTGTTCGTTATGACGACGTCCCAGCGTGTTGGAGCTTATGTCGGTAGAGCTTACCTGTAGCTCTGGTAAGCACCGATGAGACGTATCGAGCGGTGATCGGTCGGCCACCGCCGGTGATCGTCGGCTACAATCGATATCATTGTGGCACAGGGGCAGACTTGAGCAGACGGGGGCAGATTCAACGGAGACACTAGAGTACATCAGAGTGCACTAGGGGCCTGCTAGGGGCCACCAGGGGCCACCAGGGGCTATCAGGGACTATGTTTACTAGGGTGGTCAACACCGAGGTCGTGGTCAAACGCCAAGTATGCTGACGAAGATAGATGAAGACGTCATACTCGAAGCAACTCAAAGCCTGGCTCAACCTTACAAGCAATGGTGCACTGGACGAGCTTTCACGCTGAGTTCGAAGGAGAAATTTGAGTTAACAAGGCTTGTAGATTTTGGGAGAACCTGAATATCTCTCTATCTGTGATGGTGAGGGTGCATGCCATGCAGATGAAGTCCACCAGCAAATATTATAACACAATTTTCAAGACCTGCAATCTACATTTCACCTAGATCTTTCAACCTGTGAGTAACGAGAGGGGAGCCTTTGTATACAAAAGCTTCGAAGACAAAATTTATTCACTGACGGGGACGATGGGGCCCTTAATTTCCCTGCGAACTCTTTGGTTCTGGTCGCCAGTTCTCTTCCTAATGGTGCAGGCTTCAGATATTAGTATGTGCTCCTGCTCAATGACCCCAACCCTCCAATTTAATCTATTTCTCCTTGATAATTCTTGCGTCATTCAATTCCACAGGCATGCAAATAATGCATGCCTTGTCCTGGTTATGAAATATTCAGGGTTCTTGAGCCACTATTATACACTCGTATTCTCTTATGTCGCCTCTAGTGTAGGGACCGAAATTAGGTGAATCGAGAATGTAAGATGCCTTCCCTTCACTAACTTGAATTTTTCTCATTTGAACTTCAAGAACTTCCAGTGATATTCCGATTGCTGTTGTGAAGTCTGTCAATGCAGACAATATCTCTCTCCTCTCTGGCTTCTATAAGTAAACGGTAGTCTAGGGAGTCCTTAATTGCGTACCTCAAAGTGTACACATTGGCAGACTTAATGATGTAAACCTGCAGCTTTGCATCTGGTCTATCAGGTATCCTTGTATGCAGTCACTTGTGTGTGTAGAATTCTTTGTATCCTTGCTTATCCTCCTTAGTCTGCTGTACTTTCTACACTCCTTCCTGATTATGTTTGACAATGTCATCTAAGAAGGGAGCCTACATTCTTAGTCTCCAGATTTTGACTAGAAAGTCAATGCAGGTCAATAAGCTGGTCAACTATTATAGTGTCCAGCAGGGCCTGAGCTCAAACCCTCTGTCTGAATTCGCGCCCTTGCTATTTTTGTTACCTTCTACAAGTCATCACTCTCACAGTCATGCAGTCATCCATATGGACTCAAGGTGTCTTAGCTGTAATAGAATCTGAGAAAAGTTTGTTGATTGGGTAAGTCGTTACTTTTTGTTAATTAGATGAGGACAACAATCCAGCTGGGAAGCTAGGATACTCTGTATCCTTGAGCTTGATTGCTTATTACATCGAACACATTTCAACACACTCACACACACACACACACACTCTTCAACGCACGCATACTGGAACAATAATCTCCCTTGTTGTACACGCCCAATCAAGCGGCCACGAGGCAAGCCAGCACTTCGGTATATTGCAGAGAAAGTGTCCATGGCAGGCTGTCATTCTTTTCGCATGCTGGTACTTCTCTGCTGCATGGGCAGGCCCCCAACCAATCAGGGCCGTGGCGCCGCCACATGGCAGTCCGGAAGATCTCCCCCTCCCTTATGTGGGGGCCACCGTGACAGGTGCCAAGATCCTGATGGATGCGTCCCAGGTGACAGCCTATGACGGCCCAGATAAAGACAACATAATTGTGGACATAGTGGCCCAGGGCCCTGTCCCATGGTCTATCTCCCGCTTCAACAGGGGGGACTTTTCACCCAGGCTGCAGCCCAGGTGGGGTGGTTGTCTGGGAAATAGTCGACTCCCTTGTTACGGGCTGGCGGGGGACACGGTCACGGTTTTAAGGCTGAAGGGTTAAGTGCTTGCTTGGCTGGAGTGAGTTGAAGTGAAGCTCAGGGTTTGGTTTTGCATCTCTGTGGTGCCCGATTAGGGTTAAGTCAGATAGGGGTGATCTCCAGTTAGGGTTTGAGCATCTTCAGGATGAAGGACGTGGTCACTACCTATCTTTTCTATGGAAAGGAGAAAAGACGTATATTTGTGTATAGAGGTGGCTATATGTAGTATGGGTCTATAGTGATACTCCGATGTATTTCATCTCTATGTATGCAATGCATATCCCTTTTGTGTTTACACTTATACGCGTGGTTGCAGTTGGTTAATTGTGTCCATGCGTCTGTATGCTTTTTCACGGGTGCTTGTCTATATACATGTGTGTGTGTGCTTGTGTGTGTGTGCGTGTCCACAAGTGCAACATGAGCAAACCTTCTCTAACGCATGCACTCAATGTTTCTTGTGCTCGATCCCAAAAACATGTTAAAACCTCGTCTGAATTTACGAGATTACGCCCATTGCATCCGAATGGGGGGGTGACGCAGGCACCCGTACGCGCAGTCCAACCTGGGAGTGCCAGCCGGCAAGTTAGGATTCGCCGCTTCTGATTCTAAAGACTTCTCGGCTCAGGTGCGGCTGCCTCCCCCCCCTCTTTGTTCTGCATGCTACCGAGAAACTTAGCGAAACTATTGCGCTGAGTAAGCTTTGCAAGCCAATGTCAGTTCCTGTGCCAAGACGGTGGTAGCCTGTTATGCATTGGAGAGTGCTCTCATTGCATCTTTCCAAGCTGACTTTGATAGCTCTGCAGCTGAGGCTGACTGTACAGAAGTATGCTTCTGGGAAGGATCCCCAAGCATTTTAAAGAGCAAAGTCCACGCACGAAGGCCCACACACATACTCGCACACATGCACGCACACTCACACACGCGCGCGCGCACACACACACACACACACACACACACACACACACACACACACACACACACACACACACGCGCGCGCGCGCAGCACCTGCCCTGATAAATGCGACCCAGTAGATGGAATCATTGGTATACTCACAAGCCCTCATCATAATTCTATTGCATATCAATCATTTGAACCTCAAAAAGCCATCATGTTGTTGCAGGCGTGGAGGCCGAGCATTGAGAGGGGCGTGATGCTGGCGTCCGTCGCCCAGAACGGGCAAAAGTGGAGCGACGGCAGCCCCCTGTTCTACGGCACTGTGGTGCGCACTCCCCCGAGTTCTCTCGCTTTTTCCCCCTCGTGCTCTTGTTGCAACGTACTCCCGACATCCCACGACAACCCGTCCAACGTATATGTGCACATTACCTGCATATACATACACAATGCCTGCATATCTATACGCATTACTTGCATATAAATACACAATACCGGGATAGACATGCATATTATAGATGTACATACATAGGTATATAGAGTGTACATGTATGATTTTCAGTGTGCACATACATTTAAAGCTCGTGCACTGTCATATTGGCTCTGCATTCCTAGTGCTTATTTGTATCCATGTGTCGTTTCTACAAGTCCAAAAGTATCACCACATAGTTGCTCATTTGCTTCCAACATACATTCTTTCAAGGGAGGTAAACAAGCTTTTCATGCCCCTGATCCACTTGCTCTCTTCTTCATGCTTGTTTCTCCCTTTTTTTCTCTCTCTTTTTTCTTCCCCCTCTCCTTATGTTTGCTCTTTCTTCCTTCTCAACTGTGCAGGCATGCGTGATGCAATCGTCCGGCTATGGCTACAGGTATATTCCTTACCACAGCAGAAGGGGGTCGGGGTAGAGGGCTTAAAAACATGGGGCTGAGGGCTGTGGGTATCTGGAATAAAAATTTGGGTTTGAGTTTTGGGCTGAGCTTTCTGCAGCTTTGGTCAAAGTATGTGCATTTCAGTACAAATTACCATATTCTTGTGCATTATTCAGGCATGCAAATGCTCCATGAGCGCATACAGCCGCCCCCCACGGCAGTTCCACACGTGTTGTCGTCTGCCGTCGACTCACCTGTTGCTGTATATCTCTTTTGATTGGTGTATGCGCACATTTGGGTATGGGTATACGTGTACGTTTACACATAAGTATGTTAGTATGCATGTCCATATAAACGTGTGCGCGCGCGCGCACACACACATGGAGATAACTGCATGTCTCTCTCTCTCTGTCTGTCTGTGTGTGTGTGTGTGTGTGAGTGCGCGTGAATATATCTGTGTCTGTGTGCAAACATACGCAAGTATAATGTGTGTATAAGGCGAGAATGATGACATGAAGGTAGCAAAGCACACTTATGATCTTGGTAAGTGTCCTGACTCTGATTAGAGGGACTGCTTCTGCCACGTGGGATGCTGTGCAGCATGACAAGTGGCGAGTTTGGCAGCTCGGACCCCAATATTGATGGTGCGTTAAACATTGTCCCACCAGTCTAGTAACATGCTCCTTTGCCCCACAAAGTGTGTGTGCACACGTGTGTCAGTGCGTGCACAAGTGTGTCTCTATGCCTGTGCGTGTGCGTGTGCGTGTGTGTCTGTGCCTGTGCGTGTCGGTGCAAGTGTGCATGTGCGTATGTGCTTGTGTGTGTGTGTGTGTGCATGGGCCCATCATCAACGCATAAGCTTATGATTATTCATCCGCATATCTTCTTTCCTTATCAATATGAACTTAACTTAGGCCCTGATCAGATTCACACTAGGAACTTCACGCGGGCACCGGAACCTGGCTGCTAGTGAGAGGCTCACATTTTCCACGCATCGAAAATGCGAAGCTGAGCTGGGTGTCGGGCCGAAGAGGGAGGGGGCTGCAGTGACGGTGGGGAAGGCGGGCAAGCTTTCGGAGGGAAGCATCGACATCTCCATCGCCTGGTTCCCGTACGACCAAGGTCAGGCCCCCTTTACCCCCCTAAACCTCTCAGTAAACCCTAGAATTATAAAACCCTAACCCTGAACCCCTGAAATCCTGAACTCCTAGACCCAAGAATGACCGTGTGTCCCCCTGGCTATGTCTTATAGGGCATATGAGCTCCCATGGCCTTGCAACCTCCCGTGTGAGGCTTCTCGTGGCAAAGCTAACCAGCAGCGTGCGGTTTGTACCTGATGTGCTGCGGCCTATTGCCTGCCCGTGATGACTGTTGCGTGGTCTTCTTCCGGATGCGCTTTAGAGTTGCAGAATTGGAGAACGGATGATGTCCGTAATATGTCCCTGTACTATTGTGATCGATGCGCGTCGGTGTGTGTGTATCAAATGTGGGTGTGCAATTGTGTGGGTGTGCGGGTGTGCGAGGAGTGTGTGGTTCTTGTGGCAAATCTCTTGTCTTCAAACGGCCGTGGAATTTGCCTCTACACTCCCATTCTCCAATGTCAAGCGTACTTGCATGGAGTGTGATTTTCATTCTCACCAGTTTTAACTGCTCACGTTCTTCATGCTCTTCATTTCCGCAATACGCGAGGCTGCTCAAATCGCTGGAAACCACGCATTTCACTCCCTGGGAGAAGGGCCGCGGGAGGACGCCCCGCAAACGAACAAAGGGGGNTATTCGAGCTAAAGGAAATCAGTAGTCAGCATGTGCTTTCCAATATGAGTTCGTTTGTTGCTATTGATACTAATCTATCACACATGTCATATTTGACCCGTGTGAAATCACAGTTTTGCATCATTTGCTTGGATTCATCCCACCCCGCAGCTCACTCATACGCACGTGTGCTCTCCATGCTGGCTGGCAGGGTGGATGGCGGGTTACGTGACGACACCTGGCAAAGAGAAGCACGCCACTCCCCAGTGGGCGGCACCGTCGTCCCATTCCAAGACCGTACCGTCCAACGCGTCGACAGTCGTTAGGTGGGGCAAGAGGGGGGCCTCCCTGATGCTGCCAGGTGTCAACGACTACAAAGACGGCATGCTCTTTGCAACCTCGTACTTCCACTGAACTCTAACTTCACCTCACTCACCTCACTCACCCCCTCCTTCTCTCATCCACCAGCCATCGCCTCCCCCTCCCCCCCTCCCCCTNTGACTATTATTAAGGAGGTTTGAGGGTACTATTATGGGGTCAGAACTTGTGAGCTGTCTTTTGCGGGGACGTCCTTGGGTGGGCTTTGGAATTTGAGGAACAGGGGCTGCTAGCGAGGTGAGCGTCGAAGTGGCTGCAAGCGGCAGGGTCTGGTGTAGTATTTGGGAGTTGGGGTACGAAGTAGTTGTTGGTATAAGGTGAGAGTTTTGCTTCTCGGGTTTTTGTCAAGTTGAGGGAGCCTGCATTCATGTTGAAATGGGCTGCGGCTGGACCAATGAATTACATTGGAAATTTGGCCTTGTGAAGCGTTGCACGGGTAGAATTGAGTTTGCAGGGGACCAAGCAGGGTTGAAGCGAAAGTTCAACCTGCGGTTAGGGTTGCGATCAGGCCGGGTTATCTGGTCTGGTCATTGCTAATGCCTTGAGGGAGAAATGCGGAGGCTGCAATTGGCCGGAAGTTGAAACTTAGCTTCAAACCCGAAAGCTTAGTCCCTGACACTAGTCTTAAACCCGCGGCCCGAAAGCTTCTATATGAAGTAGCGATGGCTCTGTTGATCAGGCGGAACTTGAATTCGTTACGCTAAGTTCTTCCCTCTCACGTTTGACATTGCACGCGTCATGTGTAGTAGTCGTGCGCATGCATTGTCCCCCTCGCAAGAATGTCGAGTCGGGGGGGGCACGTCTCGCGGGGCCACTCGTGCCCTCTCCTTGCTCGCCTGTCGAGGTCTATTCTCTTGTTCTGAAACTTGACCCTAGGTTGTACGACTCTCGGCACTGCACCCATGCAAAATATTGCTCCTCACTTTTTGCTACCTGGGTCTGAAAGTTGTTTGCTCTGCACCTAGGATACAATCGGTCACCCCCGTTTGCGCCTGGGAGGCAATAAATGTCAGCTCTCGGTGCACCCCGCTGGCATGAAACTGTGGGCCTCTCTTGTCTCTCTTCAGCACTCCTTCTCTTCTGCTGTCCTTCCAGTTCAGCCATCCTTTGGCATCAGCAACCCTTTTCTTCAGCTCAGCAAACCCCTTCAACGTTCCTTCCTCCTCCTGCATTCTTTGTCCTCTCGTTTTCCTGGCAGCGCGGATCCCGGGCCAGGCAACGACGACGTCAACTCAGTGAGCGTCTACTTCAGCACTTGGAAGCACAGGTAAGTCTTGCACCCGCTCGCCGCGCGCGCTCTCTTGTTTGACTTGGTACCGGGCTGAGACTTTGCAATGGTGGTGAAGCGGAAGAATTTAGTGCATCAGTGTACGGGATGCGCTCACATATGTTTTTGCATCGATACGTGCTCGCAGTACGAATGTGTGCTGGGACACATACAACAAGACTACACGAACGTTGCATGACACCTGTGCACGAGTATGTATGTCAGCGCATCTGGTATGCGCATCTGCTAAGTTGTGCACACGCGCGTTCACACCGAACGTGCATAAAACGATATATGCGCATGAATATGACATGCCGTACATTTACTATGGATACATCCAACATCATTTTCTGCATGTATGAGATACCTCCTGGATGCCTCTGGAGTGTTGCCGTTGTTGACAGCTGTCACGTCGAGAAGAGCATTCTGATTGGGTTGACTGGGCCGGGCCGGGCCGGGCCGGGCGGCACCCAAAACAGGAACAGATGGCGCATCACGCAGAGAGAGGACTCTGCAGCGGAGGTGGACGAGACAGCTAGCAGGGATGGCCTCCACTTTGCGTTCCTCTATGTTCCGTTCACTACAGGGGGGTGCGTGCGCTCGCCCTTTCTCTACCCTGCCCCTGCTCTTGCACTCTTACTCCCCATGCCAGCCGACCGGGACTGCCAGACAGCAACAGCAGACACCTTGTCATATGTAGCTCTGTTGATGTCTATCTAATCACGGCGCCCAACGTACTTTAATGTTGATCCAATCTATGGTTCCTGGGGTCATCCTCAGGAGTCAGGTCATCAATATGCTTTCTATTCCAGGCCTTGATCCACACTCTTCCTTCCAGTTGATGATTCAAGTGAAATGTAAGTAATGGCTGACCATCATGAGCGGAGAGGGAGCTGGCATTTGTGAACGCTTATGATGCTGAAAGTCCGTCTTGCCTCTGAGTCTGCCATGTGTAATGTTCAGATGAGACTCTCTGCACTTTGTTCTGTGATGCTGAACCCTAAATCATATCACATGCCCATACATGCACAAACGCGCGCGCGTGCGCACACGCGCACACACACACACACACACACACACGCGCGCGCGCGCGCGGGGGCATATGCACAAATGCACGCACGCACGCACGCACATACATGCAAATACACACATACACACAAGTGCACGCGTGCACGCATGCGCGGACACACACTCTTATGCACACGCGGGTGTCAACTGCACCTATGATGCACTCTGCCGCCAACTTCTCGTCGAAGATTTTCCCCAGGAAGGAAATATACGTCAAAACCACCAAGCTTAGCAGTAGTGCAGCACTTGAACCTCCAGATGTATTACTGGTAATACTTTTGAATGCAAGAATGCTGCATGTGTCTCAGATTGATCGGGGCGATCATCAACGGCGACACGGGCAAAGCGTACCACGGCCGCGGGGAGTACACGTGTCAGCGCCTGAGCACGGGCCGCTACAAGATCGAGGTCCACGGGCCAAGAGGCCCCGGACAGACGGGCACCAAAACAGACAGGTGGGCTGGGTCGGGCGGCAAGTGAATGAAACGTGTCCCACTTGCATGACCCTTCACCTTCTTCAAATTGATATTGTCAAACTCTCCTCTTCACATGCACAGGAATTGCATCTCATTTTCTCTAAGAAATGTGAACAAGGGTCTGTAATTGTTGGGCATACATCGGAACTTTCGGCAGCCGGACCCTCGTATTGTCTGGGGGCCCGCACTGCCAGTTGCAGGCTGGGCGAACTGAAATTCTTTCATGTTACTCATGTGTGCTCGTTATTTTTGTCTAATATCTGATCATTTCTCGCTGTTTGTTGTTTCCCTCGTAGAATTTGCAGAATGTGATGAGAGGGGTAGTAGCAAAGTCATTGCTGTTTGTTGCTTATATTCAACTATTTCCTGTTGTTTGTCAAGTCCGTAGCATTTTCACACGTGGGCCAGACATGGCACGCTGCTACTCCAAGCTAAAGAGCAACCTCATACACATACACACACACACTCAAACACGCACACACATGGTCACACTCACAGGCACGCAGACACACAGCGTGCGCGCGCGCGCATACCCACGTGCATGCACATGCACATGCATATGCTCGTACCCCCCCGTCACACAGACAACACGCTGTTGTCGCAACACACAAGTGATGCTTGTGAAAGAGTGCCTATCTCAGAGCATAAGTCTGTATCCACTCTTTTGTGCACACACGCACACACGCACTCATGACCAAGCACAAACAAACACACACACACACACACACACGCACAGAGAGAAAGAGAGACAGAGAGAGACACGAGTATCGCTGTCACGGTATAAGACCCAGAGAAGCATGCTCACTCTCAACATGATGGACGGGGCGCAGGGACGGCATGCTGCTGCTGCAAGCCACGGGGCGCGACACGGAGTCCCCGCGTTACGGCACGCGGGCTTTTCTCTCGTACAACTACTCGGGCAGCGCCGACGCCCACGCTGATGCCGACGCCGGCGACCACTTCTTTGTGGTGGAGGCGCGACACCTGGCGCTCAACGCTGACGGCTCTGAAGAGTTTCCGCTCGTCAATGCTGGTACAGACTCAGTCACACGCTCACTCTCTGCTTGGCTGTGTAATTGGTTGCGTGTGTGGGCGTGTGCGTGTGCGTCCATCACGCTCTGTGTGTGTGTGTGTGTGTGTGTGTGTAGAGTGTCTTCGTGTTCGCATGCTTCACTTCCCTCTCTTCTTAGACTAGTAGCTATTTGACTCAACGGTGCAACTTTGTTTGATGTCATTGCCGTGATGACGTCGACGGAAGGACGTGTCTTGATCTTGAAAATTGGTCTCGCCATGTGTCAACACCTTGAGCCATGGCAAGATTCTGAAACCTTATAGCCCTGCCTTCAGTACGTTGGGCAGTTGCGCCGGATTTACCCGCCAAAAAGTTGCCTGCATTACCACGCCTCTGTAGATCCAACCACGTTGACCACTTCGTATGTGCCCCCTAGATTTGAGAGGCAGTATCGGGGATGCATAAACAAGAGCTGTTATTGGTCAGCATTGTGCTGGTGAAGAGATCAAGGACATGCTTGGAGGGTTTGTGGGGATGCTGTTGAGGGGGATGCAGACTTCTCCTTCATGTGGGTTGACTTTCGACATCCGCTCACGCCTACCTCCTCCCAGTACGATGAAGGTGAGGCAAACTTTCTCGAGTATGAGCTCAAGCATCCACATGCGCGTGCGCGTGCGCGTGTGTGCCTGTGTGTGTGTGTGTGTGTGTGTATGTGTGCACGCACGTATGATACCGTTTGTGTTTTTATAGACTGCTGTAGATTGCTTCAGCAGAGTCGTTACCTGTCGTGTGTACACGAGGGTGTCCGAGGGCCACGTGAACTCTTTCAGCTGGTGTATAGTTGACCTCCTTTTCATGTTTGATCAATACGAGTACCATAATAACATATATGTTGCACCATACCTGTACTCATAGTGTACTAATAGTGTATGATGGAATGTTCCTATACTATCAAATATAGTGTCTCGTAGCTACTCACTCGTCAGAGGTCTGGACTCTACATGGAATTCCTCTGCCGACGTGCTGGAGCTCCGGCAAGAGCTTCCCTCCTCCTTGCTGCCCTTTTCCTCAGCACCTCCTTTTCATCTTGCAACGCGCGACACTCCTCTCTTCAAATAAATATGTATCCCTCCGCCGCGCACCACGGTAGGTTCCTGAGTTACGTGCTGCTTCCTTTTCCCGGCCGCTTCTCCAGGCCTTGCGTCGACAGGTGGCGCTTCCAGAGGCTCGTGGGGCTTCTGGAGCGGGTACTTCTTCGCAATGCTGACGAGCGTGCTGAGTGCGGCTGCGGTGTACGGCGGGCTTTTCACCTATGCGAGGCGGAAGCTGGGGCAACTCTCGAGCCAGTATCTGCCGGGGACTTTCCCCGATGGCGTGGACAGCGAGACAGAGCTGGGCAATGGTCTGCTGAGTCGCGAGTACGCTAGCGCTGATTGATTCGTGCAGCGATAGCTATGCTGTGGCTGGAAGGTGCCACTTGTCATCGTCTGGCAGGTGTATGTGACGTGCATCGCTTGCACGTGTCTGAGAGGACAAGTGTTGCCCTGGTTGCATTTTTTTTGGGGGGAAGGTGTGGGGGAGGGGGGAGCGCTTAGTCTGGGGGATGAAAGCCTGGGGCGAGATAAGGGCGGGGGCTGGTGAGGGATTTGAATTTTGTTTGGAGCAAATCTTCATTGAAGAGGCATTTGATTGTTTAGAGCTTATTTGAAATGGTAGATTTCTCATGCCCTGAAAGAAAATGAGTGATGTCGGAACACTCTTCCACTTGCGGTGAACTAGTGGTGCAAGGCCTTACAATTTTAGAGCTCTTTGGTACTTTGCTTATTCAATCACGCGCGTGCACGGATAGCTTGGAGGGGTCAGACTTGATATCGTTGTATTACATCTCTATTAGGACATTCTCGTATCAATGTCTGAGGGATTCAAGATGGCCGAAGTGTTTGTGGCTGGAGGTAAAGATGGGCGTGAGTTAGTGTTAAAGCCACATGCTTAGATCCTACTTTGATTGCCTTGTCTAGACCGTTGTTGCACAGTGTGCTCTCTTTAGCATGCATACCACAAGTGGCCCATGCAATCCTAAAGTCTGTCTATCATTTGATGTTGGCCTGTAAGCTAGTGCTCTTGCTTTTGAGTCTCCACTTTAGCTAAGAAAATACAATCACGTTTTTCAAAAAAGTATTGGCAATAAAAGAAAGACAGGGCATTTTGTTAGAAAGAGGCTAGTACAAGTGAGTGGTGAACAGAGATTGCGTGCACTCTAAGATTTTGGACTTCTCCTTCGGACTTGACTTATCCTGGCCTGAAATTTATGAAATCTTGTTCTGCTGTAACAGATTTAGAGCCTCAAGTAACATGTTGCTTTCTGCATGGTATGCTTCATCATAGAGTATGTCTAACTGTCTTGAGATGGCAGGAGGCATTTTGTGATTTCTATATGCTATGACTTCGTGGTGAGGACTCTTAGTCATCACGTACTTTCTCAACAGCTAGATTTGGTTAACACTATAAGAAAGGGAAAAAGATATGCATCACGCATCTACATTTTAGACAAGCTCACTCCCAATCTTCTTCTACTAATTGGCTCTAGTACTTTCACATACCAACAATGGGCATTCAACCAATCACAGTCTGATCGGACAACACATCAGTAACAAACAGTACATACGTATAATTCAAAACCAAACGCAAACATATTTCGTCACCTTATTTCATAATAATAGACCAGTTTACCGGAGTACCTGTGAATCCACTAGGAAAACCACTGACAATGGGAAGACATAGAATTTTGAACCGTGCAATTTTTCTACTCTTCACACACTTGTACTAGCCCAAGTCTACATTCTCATCCTATGTACCCATACTTCCATGTCGGCCCAAGTTAACACAAATGCAAGTGAGGTGGAGTGAGCCGAGCCCATGCATGCAGCTTCTATCTTCAGTCAGTTTTCTACAAGGCCCTCGTGAAATTTCGATTATAAGAGTACGTACAGGTGAGTACGAATTCGTAAGATATGCGGGGTAAGAAGATTTTTGATTATTTACGGCCTCGGCCGCCTCCCTTGCTATCTGACCAAGCGAGGTCATGGCTGCCAGGCAAGGCTGTGGAAGGTTATCATAATGATGCATGGTGGTGGGGGGTGGTGGAACGAAAGCTGGACCCATCCCTCGATGAGAATGACTATACTATATTCTTTCCGTTGACAAGAGACACCCAACAGATTCCAGGCACCCATATCCGCACAAGGCAGGACTTCGTGGATGGAAGATGGCAGCTGCATGACGGCAAGGTGTGTACAAGTCTGTCATTCACCACGTCTTTGATCCTCCTGAGTCACCCTCAAGTGCATCAGAAACATACTGTCAATTTGGGGTTGTCTCACTTTTTGTCACATTCCTATCTCGTGCAGGACCGGAATCTTTTGCAGACAACCCAGCACCAGCAGGTTCAGGAGCATAGGTCACACCATGCACCTGCTGGCAACAAGTGTGCCAATGGCCAGCAACAACAGGACGCCCAGGTGGCAGCGCAGAGGGAGCCAAAGAAGCGCAGGCTCAGACTGTTTGACGAGGAGGAAACTGAGGGGGAGGAGGAGGAGGAGGAGGGGGAGTGGGAGGAGGAGGGAGGGGGAGAGGGCAGAGGCAAGCGAGGGCGCGGGGTTCCTCCACCTCGCAAGAAGGCCAGGGTGCCCTTTCCCATGGCTGCTGCTCCAAGAGCTGCCCCCGCAAGAGTGAAACTCCCGGGTAGACCGAAGAAGTCCCCCCCCTCCTCCCCGCACACCCCCCCCACGCCAGGCGAGGAGGAGCAGGAGCAGTCAATGCCGAGGCGTACTTACTCCAGCTCAGCTTCGCCCTCCACTGAGCACGTTCCGAGGAGCGCAAAGGGGGGGCAGAGGGAGACGGAGAGGGAGAGGGGGAGGGGGAGGGGCAGTTTTGACGACAACATGACTGGCGCCCACCAGGGCTGGCGGCGGGGCAAAAGTGGCCTGGCCGCTGAAGCTCGGCACTTGGAGCCCACAGGAGCAGCCAGAGGTGCACATGCTGAGGTAGAGGCTGCCGCTGCTGCCAGGCGTCCGCACAAGGGGCTGGAGGCCTACCGGACAGTGCTGAGGGCTCTGCATTGCCAGATGGCAGCGCTGTCGCCTGAGCTCTCAATCGCACTCTCCACCGTAAGGGAGAGGCTCCAGGTGTCGACGGAGGAGCACACCCGCGAGCTCCAGGCCATCCAGGGGCTGGGCCCTGCCCTCCTCTGAAGGAGCAGGGGAGACACGAGAGCAGGGAAGAGGGGGGAGACGTGTCTGGGTGACAGGGGCCGGGGGCGGGCCTCTCTGTGTATATAGGCTTCACCCAGAACCGGTGTCTCCTGCAGGCTGCTGGTAGGCTGCTGGCAGACGTCTCCAAGGCATCTCCAGGCCTGGGGTTATTTGGCGTCCCCAGAGTCTGGAAAGCTGGCGTCTCTGCTGCCGTGCATACAAAAAGGGCTTTCTTATCGTGGCGGAGAAAGGAAAGGGGGAGGAGGAGGAGTTTCCTGCAGGGCCAGGCGGCAGCAGGGCTTCGGGGGGTCTTCTAGGGAGGGGTGCTTTCACACCTCTTCTTTGTCCTTGCTGGTGGTTTTTCTTTTCTTGGGTGTCTGGCCCATCTCGTGTGTAGCCACATTCGGGCCCAAGGAGAGAGGGGAGAGGGGAGAGGGGCTGAGCGCGGGGACAAAGGTAGAGGAATGTTAGGGATGGTTTTGACCTTGCGTCTCAGAGGAGGTGACGTGCTTATGTACAGTTTGCGCCGGAGCTCAGCTTCAGACTGGTCTGATGCTTTTCAGGAGTTATTTTCGGCTCCAACGATGCCAGTAGTGCCAGCGTATTAGACCAGATGCTCTCTCTTTTGACTTAGGGTTTGCGAGCGTGGGGGCTTTGCAACTGGCTTCAACTCTTAAGAGCAGGAGGTTCAGGTTGCAGTTCTCGTAGACCAGAGGTAAAGAAGAAGCTGCTAGAGCCCAAGAGCTCTGCTGCTGCGCCAGCTGTGTGCATATGCTGGCTGCTTCAAGTTGATGAGATGAGCACCTCTCTCGTCCTTCTTCCCGCCCGCCCCAGCTCAAGTGCCTCCTCTCCTTCCTCGAAGAAACGGCTGCAGCTGAGGTTCTCGTGACGTTTGACAGTTGGTCAACTGAGCAGGTTGTCTTCTCTTTTTCCTAACAAGCTCTATCTTAGGCACATACAAGGTACTCTAGTGGTGTAGATATTAGTTTTTCAGAACTGCTCAGTCATGCCAGCTGGCTGACAGCTCAGCCCTAGCATCTGATGTGTAGGTAAAATGGAAGGCTTGAAAAAAAAAGCTAAGTCTAGTTGGCAAGAAGGGCCACTGTCCAGGATAGGGGGGCAGTGTTCTGCAATCAAGCTCCCGCTTCTTTGCATGGTGAGCAGTAGCTGTGCGTCCTGTGCATGCTTGCGCCCAGAGGCGTGCTGAGAGTAGTTGTCTGCCTGAATGCATGGTTATCATCAGTGCCTGCGCACGTCACCACAATGATTGATACTTTCATGAGCCCGCTCACATTGATTACCTTGTTTCTTTGAGAGGTTTCTGTGGATGGGCATGGCTTTCCAAGGACCGTAACTGACTGCCTCTTGCGATACTTCTTTGACCTGTGCACTAACCAAGTCTTTTTCTCCTTTTGTGGATAATTATACACTCATGCAGTGTTTCTTCGTGTGAAGGATCGAGCTGTATGCACTACTGGGTCCTTACTTGCGTATCCAGTCCACCAGCATTTGCAAACAGCTTCACTAGGCTATTTGAAAGAAATTTAGTCTGAACTAGGGGCATGTTCAAACTGCGCAAACCAGTAGCACCACTAAAAGGAGCAGGGCCAAAGTGCTCATATGTGGTCAATGCTGAAACTCATCAAAACTTTAAGACGGTTTCATTGTATTGGCCGTATTTGCGTCGGTACAATTGCTACCAACTAGCAGCGGACAAGCATTAAACTGCAGTTTGGGTTGATCTATATTCTGTACAGTAAGCACAAGTAAAAAGGTGACGTCGGGTTCTAGCAGCCCAAGCATCACATGGGAAGGATCTGCTGCAAATTCAGTAGAAAAATATTTTGAAGCTGTCAATAGCCTGATCTAATATGAGACTACATGTTGTCTATTATGTGATGACCATATACGACTGTTACCCAAGGAGGAAAAGCAAGTATCCTAGTGAAATATGTTCTCATGGCCATATATGTACAAAGTTCTGCTAAATGTGGCTAGGATATGCACACATGTCAGCCGAATGGGGGTACGTGACGACGCAGCAGAGTGCACAGGAGCCCCCGCCGTGTGGCTCTCGATCAAGCTTACGATTCAGGCAACCCACTCCGCCAGCAGAGGCGTCAAGGAGGCAAAGCAGACCGTACTATCTCAGCAAAAAACAGGAAATTCAAGCGGACGTGCGCATGCGCGTGCGCGCGTGATGCGCATGTTCATCCAACACCTCCAGAATCTCTGAACAGCATTTGGGCCCTGTGGGGCCGTAGCCTGGCGCACGGGTACCCCGCCCTCGCATACTCCAGGAAGCTCCTAAACGTGCGCATGTAAGTGCTGCCTCCGTTGCAGCGGCACACGCACGTGAGAGAAACTCTGGTGGCTGGGCCGAGGCTCAGCAAGCCCCCCAGGCAATCTAGGAACCAGCACTTGCACAGGCGAAGCTCCAGGAGCGTCGATCTAAGGCATCCGACGGCGCACACCCTGTCCCTGCACTCCCGCTCCTCAGCCCACGACGAGGTGGCCAGGCAGGTGAGCTGGGAGAGGGGCCGCAGCAAGGGCCACTCGGGGGGGTCGCAGTGGTACATAACGTCGAGCAGGCGCGGGTTGGGCGTGTACGCGAACACGTCGGGCTGCAGCTCCTCCTGGTCCACCTCGAGTCGCAGCTCCTCCAGGAGGGGCATGCGCGTCGCGACAGCTGGCAGCACCTCGAGGTCCAGTGCGAGCCGCCGCAGGGTGGGGCGGAAGAGGGAGCCGCTGTGGCGCGTCACGCGGAGGCCGGCGACGGACAGCGACTTGAGGGAGCTCAGCCGGGCGAGCGTGTCGCTCTCGAGGAAGTAGATCTCTCGGTTGTGGTAACCCTCGATGCGAAGCTCCTTCAGGGTGGCCATGGCCGCCAGCGACTCGACGAAGATCGCGGTGGGAGGGGGGCCCCCGATGTCGGAGACGGACATCTTGGAGAACGATGGCAGCACCCTCAGCCACAGGGGCAGCGGGAGCGCGCCAAATGGCAGCTTCAGGTGGAGCTCCGCGAGCGTGGGCAGCCGCGCAAGCGTCCTGCTGACGGGGATGCGCGTGCCAGGTGGCAGGCTGAGCCGCCCGGCAGCAGCCGTCTCAGGTCGAGGCGCAGCTTCGCGAGAGAGGTCTGCGCGATGAAGTCCAGGGCCTCCACAGCCGCATGCGCGCTTCGCAGCCAGCTGTTGACGTTGGGGGACTCGTCGTTGTTGTCCTCGTCCTCGCCATTGTCGTTGTCGTTGTCGTCCTCCTCCTCCTCCTCCTCCTCCTCCTCCTCGTCATCGTCCTCGTCGTCCTCCTCGTCGTCCACGCCGTCCTCCTCTTGCCTCTGACCTCCTCCTGCTTGCACGTGTACACGAGGTCCAGCTCCAGGAGACTGGAGCGGCGCGCCAGGAGCGCCGCCAGGCCCCGCATGCAGTCGCCGCTGTGCAGGAAGAGAGTCGCGAGCGACGTCAGCGATGGGCACGCCCCCGCGGCTAGCCCGCGGAACAGCTCTCCCAACGCGCGCGTCTCCACATGGCCTTTGCGCTCCATGCCGAGGCTCAGGCGCGTCACGCCTGCGTACCTATTAAGCGTCGTCAGCGCTTCCGGCACCCCCCCAACCTCCCCCCCCAGGCCGCCGCCGCCGCTGCCGTCGCCCCCGCCGCCCCCCCGGCCCCTGTTGCCGCTGCCGTAACCCCCGCCCCTGTCCCTGCCTCCGCTGCTGCTGCTGCAGCGATCATCGTCTTCGTGCTGCACGCGGGCGCCGTATGCGGTGGTGTAGCCGCGCACGCTCAGGAGGGCGCGCCAGCTGCGGCACACGCCCAAGCAGGCCCGGACCTTCAGCATGTCCACCCACCTCCGTGCGGGCTCCTCCCGATCAGGCCCGCCCTGGCAGGCGCGCCGCAGAATGGCCAGAAGGAGGTCGTCGCTGACGGCGTCCATCAGGCTCGCTGCCCTCCTGCTGCTGCCGCTGCTGCTGCTGCTGCTGCTGCCGCTGCTGCTGCTGCTGCTGCTGCCGGCGGCAACACCAGAGGCGGCGGAGGCTACGACGACAGCGGAGGGGAAGGGGGAGGCGCGCCGGTTGCCGGCGGCACCACCAGGCTGATACGCGCCGCTAGTTGGCTGACAAGAAGGAGGAGGAGAAGGAGGAGGAGGCGAAGCCTGAGCGTCCGGCTCTGCAGCAGCCGCCAGCGCGCACACGTGCCCAGGCTCTGTTCCCACCTGCGGGGCGGGGGGCTTCGTGGGCGGCAGGCAGGAGCTGGCGGCGGCCCATATGCAGGCGAGCTGACGTTGCCCCTGGGATTCCCGCCTCCTGCTGCTTGGGGTGTGACTACCTGCGCGCTGGTCTCCCCAGGGCTGCCCGCATGGGGGACTGCCTGCTGGTCCTTGAAGGCGGACTGCCTCCAAGTCCAGGTGGAATGAACAAGGGCGGACCTTAAGAACTCAAAAGGGAGAAATTTTAGCTAGTATTATCTTCGCTTCTCTGCGTGTGCACATGCTGTGTGTATATGCAACACCACTACAAGGCGTCACCAATAAGTGCTGCAAATAGTGAAAGGGACCCTAATATTGGATACTGAGCCTTGAGGACCTCTAGAAAAAGGCATGCACACACATAACATCATCAAATTAAACGAGTGTTATCCCTGGTCTGGGTAACAAGAGGTCTAGTTCAAAAAAGCTGGTTTCCAATTTTCCGGCAAAAAAATGGAGTCGAACTGAGTTGGATCAACGTCAAGAACGAAGAGAAAACACTAGTCTTCTGCAGCCACAACTTCTGACCACAATATCCTCCGGCCAATTTTCTGGCATGGGTACGACAATATAATTGGAAGCCATTGTAAGCGCTGGTGCAAGCTTGTTAAACAGCACATGCATGCAGTTCATCTGTATGATATGTGGCTTGAAACTGAAGTTCTAGTGTGAACAAGCTTCTTTCCGAGTGTGAACGAAAGCGTGCTTGGTGACGACAGCGCAATTATTACAAATGACGTACTGCAATCGTTCTTCATCAGTGCCACGCTTCAGCTGGCGGTAGGTCAACGGAAGCCCTTGACTTCACGCTGTCGTCATTCAGCAATACCCTTGACGTCGTTAAACCCCATCCAAGTTGTTGCAGTCTGCAGAATTGACGATGTCATACATTCATATTGCGAAATTTCGGATGCATATTACGGCCAAGTTCCGATGCGTATTCCGACACCAAAGAAAAGGCCGCTTGTTTTAAGACGCTTAATCTAGTGGGAAAATAGTGGGCACCTTTTTAATCATAAGAATTTTATGAACTTCACGGTATAGAAGATTGCCTATCCCATCGATATTAGAGATCTTCTTCCAAGTGAGGGTGTGTTATTGGTTTGAGTCCATCTACTATTGCTCCCAGATTGTGGCACCTTACTTGCGTGGTTAGCACCAATTCACTGTGCCTTATATATCCCTCAGCAACAAGTTCGGTCTTCCTTAAAATTGTAGAGCCATGGCGTGCTCGTCATTGGCAAGGCAGGCCTTTCTTACGTTGTGCTTGAACTCAAGCGGGAGGGAATCAGGAAGACTGTTGTCTGAAGATAGTCATCTACTACGCCCCTCATATAGTGGCATACGAAATCTGACTCTCAAAGGAGCGCAGTCACTTAAGCTTGGAGGTGGCCGTACTGCTTGTCTTGAGGTGTGCAACATTCATTCGTTTCCAATATCATGTCAGATAGACAGACAGCACTTGCCTACGTACTTCTAATTCTTGCAGCTGTACATTTCCAAGCCTGTAGTGCTATGCACAGCACTGCTGTTAGAATTGGTGTTTAAGGTAATCTTGTGTTTCAGCTATGAGCAGTGGTTCTTGCAAGAGAGCTAACAAGCATGTGCCATGAGCCGTCACAATGTCTTTGGGTGACTGATTGCCACGCTGGCAACTTCAGTCTAGGTTAGGAACTGGCTCGTTCTATGCCTGTCTATCTTTACAAGAAATGGAGGGCAAAGTACGATGAAGGTGAAGGTTTATGTAATGTGACAAGGTCTAGACTTGGAATCTCAAGCCTAGAGCATGAGGGAGGTGTTTGATTCCTTGACTCCCTGTCGTTGGCAAAGAAGTTTCTTGCATTTCGTCCCTCAGAGAAGTGGGTATTTCTTGGAACGGAGTACGTCCTGACAAGGTGGTGAAGGGCGAACTCATGGGCAGTAGTGGGTACGTGCTACTTTTGACTGTAAGCAGTGGTCTAGGATTTATTGGGCCTACCCAAGGTAACATGACTCAATGAGATTAGACAAGGCTGCGTATCAGCAAAATCGAAGTCTCTAGCATGACACTGCAGATGTGTACTGCCAAGTAAGCACAAAACCTATTCAACTGAATGGCCGGATCTGCATTGCTAGTTCTGATGCCAGCAGAGACTAGCCTAGACACAAGCCTCAAGCACAGTCAGTTGACAAGATGAATGTCTTCATACTCTGCATTAGCGCAGCGCTAAGTGCCACCAGGTATATCTGCAGGGGAGTTTGCTGGGGAGGGTAGCAAGCCTCAAGGTCTGATGTGAAGCTTCGTACTTCGCATTAGCGCAGTGCTAACTGCTGCCAGGTGGAGGTTTTGCTGGGGAGGGTAGGGCTGTGTCGATTGACTGACTAGAAAGCACTCACAGGAAGGGAAGGTCTTGCTGATGAAGCTGCTCTACCAGGATCAATCAGCGCCGGTGCGCTTGTTCTGAAGGCACGTGAGGGTGGGACTTGTGATAGGACTCCGAAGCGGGAGCAGATGTTGCATCCCCTCTAGGTGTCCTGTGCCGCCTTCAAAGGCGTGCTGGGACTTATCCAGACCCCATTGAGGCTGTAGAATGATCTTGTTTCATGGTGGCTCGTCAAATCTCGCTCCATACTCCCTGTTTTGGAAAGCCAGTCCGCCTGGAAGCATAGTCCACACTGCAGGTCCTGCTGCCTGTCGCAGCCTGCCTCTCTGTATACCGTGCCAGGTGGCACCCGGGCGATGTGCAGTCAGTGGCAGCGCAAATGTCTCTTTCTGAGAGCTTCACGGCTGCATTGCGGTGGTCTGTGGGCTAGTGAGCAAGCATCAGTGTCTCCTGAGCAGAGCGCCGAGGAAGTTGGAGGTGTGGCACTAGGGAAGTAGCAAGCGGGGTAGGAGGCGTGGCATTTGTGAAGTAGCAAGCACGATAGCCACTAGGTGGCATGAAGGGCGTGTAGGCTGGCAGAGGTGCTGAGCCTCTTCCTCGTTCTGCTAGGCTTGGAATTGCAGCAGGCCCGGGGCAGGGTTGGGGCTGGTCCTTCCATGCACGAGAGGCGGAGGGGGGTCAGAGTTGAAGGGAGGGGGTTGAGCTACTCTTGATGGCTTTGAGGGGCCCCTGGGGGAGGGCAGCAGCCGGGAAAGATGGCCATAGATATGAAGGGGGGGAGGGGTGGGAAACAAGAGAATAAGAAAGTTTTTCGCAGTTGACGCTCTGCAATTGCTTCAGTCAACTTGACCCCAAAAACGGGGGGGCAGGGGGGGGGGCAAGGTTCTTATTCATCGTATGCGTTGGGCTGCTGGCTGCTGGCGCTGATGATGCTCTTCCTCCTTGCCTGCCTGCCTGCAGAAGCGGAGGGAGAGGTTGCAGCAGCGGTTGCATGTCTCGGCAACAGCCCTCAGCCCCTCCCCACCCAGGTGCTTCTTCCCCTCATTTCTTCTGCTGCTGCTGCCGCTGCTCCTCCTCCTCCTCCTCCTCGTCCTGCTCCTTCCGCTGCTCTGTTGCCCTCCATCCCATTCTGCATGCATGTTTGCATCAGCATGGGGCCAGTCTATCCGCACACATCTCCCCTCCCACCCTCCCAAATATAATTTCGTCGTCTCTCGCAAAGGCAAAACAAAAACAAGACAATAGTGGAGCGTCAGCACGACTTCCAATGTCATTGCGCCAATGGATGCCCGTATTCTTTTCCAAGGAGAGCCTTCTCTATTACAGATGATGCATCTACACAAGCACAATTTGCGCGTGCGTGCGCGTGTCTTGGCATGGCTGTGCGCGTGCCTGCATCTGCTGCAAGGGGAAAGGCGCGTGCTCTTGCAAGTGGCAAGAGCCAGGCGATCTTGGTCCCTTGAAGGTGGAGGACTGCTTGCCCCCTCTTGCTCGCCCATATGCTCATCCGCCTGCTTGCCCGCCTGCATGCGTGCCTGCCTGCCGGCCCTCGTAGCAACCTCGTGGGGGTGACCCCAAACCAATGCACTGGGCTTCCAACTCTGAAGGCGTGGGGGGCACGAAAGCAAGAAGGAATAGATACCGGGGAGAAGTACATAAGACTGAAAACACACAACGTGGGGTGGGAATGTATGGGGCGCCTGCCTGCCTGCCTGCCTGCCTGCCTGCCTGCTCGTCCGTCTGTCCTTGCAGCGAGACAGGCACCGCCACCTCCGCATCCTCCGAGGTGGACTGGGACAACCTGGGGTTCGGTCTCAGGGCCACGGACTACATGTACGTCATGATGTGCGCCCAGGACGGCGAGTGGCAGGCGGGCGAGCTGCGGCCGTACGGCAACCTGGAGATGAGCCCCTCCGCCGGCGTGCTCAATTACGGCCAGGTGAGCGCGAGAGGGACAGGCCTGGATACTTAGAGTCTTCGTCCTAGTCTCAGGCCTCGAGCTCGCCCTCGTTTTGGTCCTAGTGTTTGTCCTGGTCCTCGTCTCCCCCTCGTCTGTGTCTTTCTCCTCTTTGTTCTCTTCCTCTCGCCGTCTCCCTCCCCCGTTTTTCCTCCCTCTCTCTCTTTTGCTTTGTTGCCCCTTCTCGCCCTTTCTCGCCCCTTCTCGCCCTTTCTACCTTGTCGTTTCCCCTTTCCTCCTATTCTCTCCCTTCCCCACTCCCTTTCTCTTCCTTTCGTCCTCCACTTCTCCCCCTTCGCTCCTCTTTCTCTTCTTCCTCGTTGCCCTTCTTCTTCTCCTTTCGCCTCCCTATCCTCCTCGCCCTCCCCTCTCTACTCCTCATACCCCTCGCCCCTCTTGCCCCGTCCACACATCAAGGGGAGCGAAGTGAGCACTCAGGAGCGGCTGCTTCTCCCCCCCCCCCCCCCTCCTCCTCCTCCTCCTTTTTCTCCTCGTCCTTCTTCTTCTGCACCTAGAGCCCTCCCCCATGCCTCATTGGTCTTTTCCATGTCTTTGTAAAGCTCTTATCCCCTTCTTTGGCTTGCTGAACTGACTGGCTCGGCCGCATTAAGCTGCCACCTCATTCCTCGTTCGATGGAGAGGGGGGAAAGGGTAGGGGGAGAAGCTTCCCATTTGCATCCTGGGCATCTGTTTGCTGTGGCTTTTAGCATCAACGGCAGGCTGTGGCTCTGCCAGCTAGCTGGAGTGACTTGCAGAATGTGGAGCCTGTTTGGCGGTGCAAGGGGGGTGCTGGTAAAAGCCGGGGCAGGCAAGGAGGAGCTAGCTGTCGGGGTGTAGCCCGCTGTGGAGGATGCAGGCAGGGAACACGGTGTTCCTTGATGTAACACTACGCCCCAAGTCAGCAGCGGCACTGCTGCGGCTGCAAATACCACTCCACTTGCTTGTGCCTGCGAGGATTGGAGCCGCTTCGGTCCTTGCTCGCCTGGGCCTTGTTTGGAGCCCCTGAGCCGCTGCCTTTTTGGCCTTCTTTCCGCTCTGTGGCCCTTAGATCAGATTATGTCATGGCAGCTCCTCCTCCATGCCCGTGCCCAACACTCGAGCTCTCTTACCCTTGGTAATCCTTTGCCGGTATGCATTAGGACTGACACACACACGAGCGTCTGAGAGTAGACAATCGTGCCCACTCGCATGTGCATATGCGTGCGCACACATGCACGTTCTGTCTGCCCCTGTCCGTGTACCGTGCGCAAGGGAGATGCTGCTGATGACGCTGGAAATTATAAGGATTGGTTTGGGGCAGGGAGGGAGGGGCTGTATTTACTCGCATGCTCTTCGGTGGGCTGGCTGAGAGATGACTCCTGCTTGCTTGCTCGTCTGCTGGACCGAGTCTCCGTCGGTATTGAGAGGAGTACCGATAGAGTGGGGAAGCATGGGGCGCACCCCGATCACCCCCCCCCCCCTTTCTCTCTCTCTCTTTCTCCTATCTCTCCCTCCCTCTCTCTCCCTCACTTTCCTCCCGCTCTCCTCCTCTCTGTCTTAAACAGCAGGTGATTCACTGACTGTGCTGTGCACCCGCGTGCGTACCTTTGCGGGCGGCAGGGCGTGTTTGAGGGCATGAAGGCATACAACTCAGAGGACGGGCGTGTGCTCATCTTCCGCCCCAGCGAGAACGCCGCCCGCATGATCGAGAGCGCCGACCGCCTCAGCATGCCGGCCCCGCCCATAGACGCGTTCGTGACAGCTGTCAAGCAGACAGTCGCCGCCAACAAGAACTGGGTGCGCTCTCGCCCCCATACCCCAGCCCCATTGCTCCTTCTCCTAAGCATTCGTCTCTCCTGCACACGACTGTTGGCAGGCACCTCCCCCCCCCCCCCCCCCC
>WELA01012722.1:1073804-1086977 GCA_009602735.1 Mesotaenium endlicherianum
CCCCCCCCCCCCCCTTCCGGGTTCGTTCGGCCCCGTCCCCCTGCGGGATGGTGCCACCTGGCCTAACAAACGGCGGATACATGTGTTGGCACGTGCTCACAAGTGTAGACTCCAGAGCGTCATGTCTTTCTTCGCCAGAGGGGCGAATTTGGGCCTGACCTCAAGTTTATTTGTCCGGTCCCATCTGGATATTTGAATTTTATCGTGGGTTTTGGGGTCCTCTCGGCTCCTTACTGGGTCCTCCAGGGTGGGCAATCGGGCGCACATGTCAGTTGTGGCAGCGAGTGCGCCCAGCCCTTCTGTGTCTGTATTGCTTCTTTATAGTGTTGTGATTGATGCTACGGCACTCTTGCCCCCCCGCCCCCCCCCGTCCGCCCTCTTGGTTGGTTTGCATCGAGTGCAACTGTACCCTGCAACTTGTACTCCCCCTCCCCCGTTCCCCGTCCCCCGTCTCTCCCCGAGAGTGCCCTGGAAAGTTGTGCTCTACCGATCATGTGCCCTCTTTGTTGCGATACTGCAGACCTCTCGGCAACCCAGCCAGTGCTTGCGGCCAGACTCCGGCACTCTTCTCCCCAACATGAGATTTTTTTGCCTCGTGCACTGTTTCTCTCTCTATCCTTGCCCATCTATCTCCCTCTCTCCCCTGGTGCCCTCCCGGGCCGCCACCCACATGCACGCAAGTGTATTCTCCCCGCAGGCTCCTCCCCCCCTCCCTGCCCGCCTGGCCCTGGCACTCGCCCCCACCCTCGCCCCCACCCTCACCCGTTGCCTTCTCTCAAACTAGCAAGAGGCTCCCTGCGCCACTGTGTCTGCCTGCCTGCCTGCCTGCCTGCCTGCCTGGCGCTGACTCCGGGGGACTGACTCTGGAGCTGCCGCTGCCGACGCGCGCGGGCTGCTGCAGATCCCGCCACATGGCAAGGGCTCCCTGTACATTCGGCCGCTGCTCATCGGCACGGGGCCCATCCTGGGGCTGGCGCCCGCGCCCGAGTACACCTTCCTCATTTACGTCTCTCCCGTCGGCAACTACTTCAAGGTACCGACGGCGGCGGCCCCCGTCGCAACAGCTCTACCAACAGCAGTGTGACTCCCTGTGGCGCTATGAATGGTGATGATGGGTGTTGCTTTCTACTGTACCTGCACTGTCTCTTTCAGCGCGTGCCCTCTTCTCTCGTGCGCTTGCTCCTCCTGCGCGTGTGCTCTTGCATGTGCGCACGCGCCTCCCCGGCTCACGGCTGCCTCCAGTTGCCCCTGTTTTCCGGTTAGGATGAAAGGACAGGGGAAACCACTGGATCAATAGTGGCCTCGTCGCTGAAGAGGCCTTGTGGTGTATTGTGAAAGACTTGCTACGGGCCTCATCACAGCGAGGTGAGGTCATTGCTGCCCGTGGTGTGCTGCGTCTAACCGTCTCTTGTAACCTTCCCTTGTCCGCGCGTGCAGGGGGGTACATTGACTCCCATCAGCTTGAAGGTTGAGGAGCACTTCCACAGAGCAACGCCCGGCGGCACGGGAGCCGCCAAGACCATCGGCAATTACTCTCCTGTGAGGGCCTGCCTCCTCCCTTCCCTTCCTTCCCTCCCGTCCTCCAAGTCTTACTCTCCCTCCCTCTCTGACCCCCTTTGTCACCCTTGTCGTCGCCTTATCGCTTACCCTCAGCAGCAGCCGCGGTTTTTCCGTCCAGTGTAGGGCACAATTGACGCTCCCATGGTGACCATCATCTNGCCACTGTGTCTGCCTGCCTGCCTGCCTGCCTGCCTGCCTGGCGCTGACTCCGGGGGACTGACTCTGGAGCTGCCGCTGCCGACGCGCGCGGGCTGCTGCAGATCCCGCCACATGGCAAGGGCTCCCTGTACATTCGGCCGCTGCTCATCGGCACGGGGCCCATCCTGGGGCTGGCGCCCGCGCCCGAGTACACCTTCCTCATTTACGTCTCTCCCGTCGGCAACTACTTCAAGGTACCGACGGCGGCGGCCCCCGTCGCAACAGCTCTACCAACAGCAGTGTGACTCCCTGTGGCGCTATGAATGGTGATGATGGGTGTTGCTTTCTACTGTACCTGCACTGTCTCTTTCAGCGCGTGCCCTCTTCTCTCGTGCGCTTGCTCCTCCTGCGCGTGTGCTCTTGCATGTGCGCACGCGCCTCCCCGGCTCACGGCTGCCTCCAGTTGCCCCTGTTTTCCGGTTAGGATGAAAGGACAGGGGAAACCACTGGATCAATAGTGGCCTCGTCGCTGAAGAGGCCTTGTGGTGTATTGTGAAAGACTTGCTACGGGCCTCATCACAGCGAGGTGAGGTCATTGCTGCCCGTGGTGTGCTGCGTCTAACCGTCTCTTGTAACCTTCCCTTGTCCGCGCGTGCAGGGGGGTACATTGACTCCCATCAGCTTGAAGGTTGAGGAGCACTTCCACAGAGCAACGCCCGGCGGCACGGGAGCCGCCAAGACCATCGGCAATTACTCTCCTGTGAGGGCCTGCCTCCTCCCTTCCCTTCCTTCCCTCCCGTCCTCCAAGTCTTACTCTCCCTCCCTCTCTGACCCCCTTTGTCACCCTTGTCGTCGCCTTATCGCTTACCCTCAGCAGCAGCCGCGGTTTTTCCGTCCAGTGTAGGGCACAATTGACGCTCCCATGGTGACCATCATCTCATGCAAGACTTGAACCTGCACAGCTCTTGTTTTGGAACAGTTTTGAGACGGTCATTGTCTCGAGGTCAATGAAAGCAGAGGAAACGGTAGGATTTGCAGATGCGCGCGCATGTGCACACGCACGCGTGCGTGCTCATGCACTAGCGGTAGCTATCACGTGAGCGCGAGAGCGCGCACGCTTCCTCTTAGGGTCCCACAATGCGCGCTGCTCTTTGCGGTCTCTCTTTGTTTGTTCCCAGTTACCAGTCCCGTCGTAGCATGTGCCCACGATGATGCTCCCTGGCGAGGGAGGTGCGCCTGGCTGGGCCATCGTGTGGGTGGCACCTGTCTCGTTACGCTAATCTTTTGCACAAGTACTCTTGAAGGTCTGTTTGTACGTGCATTCAGAGGTATTTATATGTCTATATGAACGGACTTGTGCGCATGGGTTCATGCGTGGATGTGTGCGTAGTATGTGTGCACATGTGGAATTCTACTCATATATATGTCTGTTTATGTTTATGTATATGCATGTGTATGTGTGATGTATGCTTACGTGCAAATACATGTGGGTGCGTGCAGGTGCTGAAGGCGCAGCTGGAGGCCAAGCGGCACGGGTACTCGGATGTGCTCTACCTGGACGCCGTCTCCAACACCTTCGTGGAGGAGGTCTCCTCCTGCAACATCTTCATTGTCAAGGTACGCTCACACACACATGCACAGGCACGCATACTCACACACACACACTTACAGGCACACGCAAGCAGACACAAGCGAGCGCGAGCGCGGGCCCCTCCAGCTCTTGCTCTTCTTGTGCTCTTGCTGCCATTGTTTTTTCTCTCTCTCTCTCCCGCTCTCTGACCCTTCGCTCGCGCTCACTCACCACCTTTGCCGCACCTCAATTTGGTCTTTGTATAGACCTCCATGGGCTAAGTAACAGTGCACATGTGCTATCATTTCATACACTGCTTCAAGCAAACAGTGAACCCCATATTGAATGTTTCCAACCGACCTGCACAAGAATGCACCGGTAGCCATCGTCAGCAGTGACCGCTGGGCTGTTTATGTAACACCTTCTATCATACGAGCGCTGCACAGGGGCGGGTACGCGTGCGCTTGCCCGTGTGGGAAGACGCTGACGGGGCACATCTGGTGTGTTTGCGCGTGTTTCTTTGTGTGCGTGTGTGCGTGTGCATGGCTGCTGCTGCTGCTGCTGCTGCGGCTGCGGGGGGCGCAGGATGGCAAAATCGCGACGCCGGAGCTGAAGGGCACCATCCTGCCGGGCATCACGCGCAAGTCCGTCGTCGAGCTCAGCCGCTCCCTCGGCTACGAGGTGTGCTCTCTTTGTCTCTCCCTTTTATTACGTCTCCGTCTTTGTCTCTGTCTCTTACTGTACATATACATCTGTGTGTGTGTGTGTGTGTGTGTGTGTGTTTGTGTGTCTGTGTGTGTACATGTAAGTGTGAGTGTGCGTGTGTGTTCAAACAGTTGGACTGGTTCCCTAGTTGACATTCAATTGCTCCACATAGGGATGCACTTAGGGCTGGCCAGTGATGCTTGGCTCTGCCCTGCCCCTCAACTAGCCCGGAGCCACATACAGACTTTGCGCGCGCGCGCGCGCGCGTGTGTGTGTTTGTGTGTGTGTGCGCGCGCGCGCACGTGCGGGCGCATGCGCTCACATGTGCATGTGCGCGGGTGCCGTACGTCCATGCTGGCATCGCAGACCTTCATTTTGTATGTGTGCCCTCTGGCTGGCAGGTGACGGAGAGGCAGGTGTCAGTTGACGAGCTCATGGCAGCCGACGAGGTGTTCTGCACGGGGACAGCTGTCGTCATCTCGCCCGTCGGATCAATCACCTACCGCGATGCCACGTAAGCTTGCAGCTGCCCTCTCCCGGCCCTGGCCCTAGACGCTGCTTACGTGGGAAACCTGTGCCAGCTCCCCAATCTCCTTCCCCGTTTTGCCCATCATCGATGTATGCATGCGCACACGCACATATGCACGCGCGATTATGGCCCTCTCCCTTACCCTGACCCTCTCTCCTACCCTGGTCCCCTCTCCCTTAGCCTGGCCCTAGACACTGCTCGCAGGAATTCTGTGCCTGCTCCCAACATTCTGCTTTTACTGCGGGTGCACGTGCTGGCGGCGTGCTCTTGCACACACGCACGAATGCACGCATTGGTGAGGGTAAGGGTACGTAAGGGAAGAGCTGAAGGAGGTCGGTTTCATCACCCTCCTCTGCCGTCTTCTAGAACCCTGGTCCTTACGCCCTGCCATCTGCGGCGGGTGTCCCAAGTCCCATGTCCTGTGTCCCGTGTCTTGGTCTCACCTCTTACAAAGTCCGCTCTGTGTCCACCCCATGTCTACGTCACTTATCAGTCACATCCTATTTCTTGTGACTCATGTTGCACCCATATGTCTCCAGGGGCATGAGTGGTGGACGTGTGCGTCTCTGTGATGGCTTTGCAGTTTGTGCTCTTTGTTCACGTAATTGCGCAGCTCGGCTCCTAATTGAAGCGCGCTTGTCTCACGGTATGGCACTTGTATTTATCTTGTTCCTGCGTGACTTGGTGGTTTACGGGATTGTGAGCATCACACACACCTCGTATGCATTATCGCTTTTGCTCACATTACAACTATACTCCACTTGTACTGTGTATGTTATTGCAGCTCCAAGTACAACGGAGGAGAGGTGGGGCCCGTCTCCCAGAGGCTCTACACCACGTTGACTGATCTCCAAATGGGCCGTTCTCCCGACCACATGGGCTGGACCGCAGAGGTTCTCTAAAGTTAGGTAGCATTCCCTGTTAGTGCTTTAGTTTATGTAGCATAGGAACTTGTTGAGGAAGTCTTTCTGCAAATTATGTCGAAGATAGCTTCTCACAGCAACCATAGCATCTCGACCACTAAGTAGTCGTCGACGTGAGGGCAAGGGCAGGTATTAGGGCGGGGGTACGTGTTTGGGTATTTCTAAAGGTGCGACGTGAGGTGATGAGGTGAAGGGTAAAGAAGCATGCACCTTGTTGCCACACTCACGGAATGGGTGCCTTCGTAATTCTATTCAGTTGGCATGGATGCACGTGCAAATGCTTGAAAACTTAACCCAGTTTTTTCTTCTGCGTTGCATTTGCAATGTAATTGTAGTCTGCTAGCAACTAACTTTGATAGTAGCTGCCTTCTTTAAGACTGGGGAATAAGATGTGTTGATTGCCTGGAAGTTTTGTATCTCTGTTGGATCTTTTTTGTAGCCGGGTCAAAAAGTAAAAGTATTTCTGTAATGTGTTTCTCACCATTTGAGAGTACGTTGCCTTGAATTCACCACAAGAGTTTTTTCTGGGTATGTTTTGTTAACTAAATACCATCCCTCAATAAGCAAATTAGAGCATATCTAAATTTGCACTGCATGTAGCTGTTTGGTTGATGCCAAGGATGCATAGACCGTATACCAAGCAGGATGCCCGGCCATTTTCAAATATTTTGACACCGGACACTTCAAGCGCAAGTTGACATCAAATATATTAGGCAAGACATAAATGCTCAAGCCATGCACATGCCTAGAGTGCTTGTAGTCCACACAGGTAGACGGAGTTCAAATTGGGAATAGCTCGTGGAAAAACTCCGATGCGGAACATCAATTTTTATGCATTACAAGGAGACACTGGCCATCGAGCGCAAGCCCAAGATTGCAGATGCACGCCCACTACAAAAAGTGCTCGGTAAACAGTAGGTGAGGGAGCCCACTGACTGAGTCCTCTACGAAGCGCCTCAGCCAGCACTTAAACTGTGCCTTTGGCACTTGAGTCTCCACATTTGGGAAAAAGCTACAGGCCTGAACTTGAGCTTCTTTGCACATAGGCCTGAGTTAGCACCTTTGTTTACTAACCTTCACCGCCGCTCCTCTTAAACAACCACCTCCATTCCTCATATCTACTACCAGTCATCACCTGCTTATCAACCTTTCACCGCCGCTCCTGTTAAATTACCACCACCACCACCACTCATATTTACTACCAGTCACCACTACTCTAGTTGAAACAACCTTCAGCATATATTACTCTTATACATAAGAAGTCACTCACCACTGCTTGCTCTCGTGAACCACCACCACACCTTGTTGGAACAGATCTTCACTACTCCTCTTGTTGAATAACCTTCGCCCCCGAGGCTACCTCCTCGAGAGGACACCAGCTGTCTGATCTGCACCCCTACCTGACTCCCCACACCACCGCCACCCCAGCCGCCTCCTCCAGGAAGAAGAATGCATTTGAGCTAAGGCTGGCGGGCACGAGGACAAGCGAGGCTCTCACTTCTGGAACCCCTAGCAGCCCGTATATACACACAGCTGGCGCAGCAGCAGGGCTCTTGGGCTCTGGCAGCTTCTACTCTACCTCGGCTCTAAGAACTGCGACCTGTCCCTCTCTCTCTCTCTAGAGCTCTCGAGAGTGAGAGAATCAAAGCAAAGTCCAGACCTCTCATACAGCAGAACCTCTCTCTTCACAGGTTAAGAATGGTTGAAGCTCCCTCTAGAGCTCCTACTCTACAAAATTTTGAACCAAAAAGACAAACCCAGGTCCCCTGCCCCCTCAGGCAGGCCCCCGTCCACCCTTTGCTCAGTTACACGGCCCACTAGCAGCCTGCTGGACACGCCAAATGTTTTGATGCCTATGTACATAGAGAGAGACCTGCTCGCCCCACATCTCGCGCCTCTCCTCAATTCTCCCTGCTCAATCTTTCCCAGGAGGGCGGGGGCAGGCCCCCCGTTTGCCCAGAGTGCATTGGCGCGTTCACGCGCCGCCACCTGTAGCTGCCTCTTGACGGCGGAGAGCGCGCGCTGGAGCACAGGCGAGCACTCCGCTCCCAACTTCCAGTTGAGGGCCCGGAGGACCGCGTTGAAGGCCTGAACCCCCTTGCCCCCGCACCTGGCAGCAGCGGCCGCTTCCACCTCAGCACGTGCACGTGCGCCCCCCCGGGCTCCTCTGAATGCCTGGCCCCAACCGCCAGCCCTCTTTATGACGCCGAGTGCCTTCCGGAACTCAGGCAAGAGGCCATCTCCCAGCTTGCGACAAACGGCTTTGAACACCGTGTTGTAGGCTCACGACCCCTCGGGCTGACACTTGGTAGCAGCTGCAGCTGCCACCTCAGCGACAACGCGTGCACCACCCACTGCGCCCTTTAGCGGCAGGGATTGTTTCGAGGGTCGCTCCTCTGCAGACACCTGGCCCCTGACGCCCGCCACCCTGCCGCCCGCCCCGAGGGCCAGTCACGTTGTCTGCAAAAAGACTCCTCCTGGAGCCCCTCGCTCTCAACAGAGCAGCGCCCTTCGGGGGGGGGGACACAGGGCTGAAGAGCCCGCTCCTGCGCAAGTGCTTCTCCTCATTCTCTCCCTCGTCTGGCGTGTGGGGGGCGATTTGCGCGTTTGGGGAGGTAGAATTTCTCAGTGGGTCCCCCACCATGCAGTCCTGCTCCTGCGGCTGCAGCCCTGCGGGGCAGAGGGGCCTTTTGGTGGAGAGGAGAAGCCACCTGGCTCTCTCCCTCGTCCCTGATCTCCCCCTCCTCCAACTCCTCCTCCCATTCAGAGGGTGTCCGGGGGATCTGCAGGGGAGAGGGGGGGGGCTTCTTGGACTTTCCCAGGAGTGGGACTCCTGCCGCCGCTGCAGCCGTAGGAAGGGGCAGCCTGGCCTTCTTGGGGGCTGGAGCAGCTTGGGGCTCTTCGCTGCCCTTGCCTCTCACCTCCTCCTCCTCCTCCTTGTCGTCGTCGTCGTCCTCGAGAATAACTCGCCTGCGTTTCTTGGCCAACTCCAGCACTGACACCTGGGTGCCCTCCCGCACTGCCACCTGGGTGCCCTGCTGCTGCTGCCGCTGCTGCTGCCGACCTTGGGCATCCTTGTTGCCAACAGGTGCAGGGTGTGAGCGCTTCTGGTCCTGCTCCTGCTCCTGCTGCTGCTCCTGCCGCTGCTGCTCCTGCTGTTGCTCCCGCTTCTTTCCTCGTGCAAGTTTGGCCTCCTGTAGAAGGCACAGAGACAACAAGCATAAACAATCTGCAACGATGAGCATTGGCAATGGACGCTACGCACAAAGGCCCTTCAATGGCGGAAAACTTTCAGAAGCAAAGCCTTTCTCATACCACATTCGGCATTTGCAGCAGATGCATCCAGCCAAGGGCTGCCACGTCCGGCATTGCACCCATATTTGAAAATAAATAAGAGAGCAGCCCTTCACGCTAGCTCGCACGTCTCTGCTCGTCCAAAAGGAACCGGGTGAGAACAAAAAGCTCTTACCTGGCAGTCATGCGGCAGCCATCGGCCGTCCACATAGGCTTGTCTAGTGCGCATTTCATCCCCTGCACTTACTTTTCTGTCCCTGGTACCAGGAAAGTACACTATGAAGTGGCCCTTGGCCAGAAGAAGGTCATCGTCTTCGGGTTCTTGTACGACCCCTTTCCACCATGCGTCGTTCTCGTATGCTTCCACTGCGTCACCTAGGACCCATGGCATACACTCATCTCTCATAAGCTGGGGAGGCTTTGGCATAATGTCTTCCAAGAAGACCACCTCCTGGAGAGCATTCAGGCTGCCCTCCTCCTCTAGCAGCTCAGTGAAATCCAAAAGGCATTTTCCCTTTCCTGGATACACCTTCACAATTTTAGCCTCAAACACGGCGCCCTCTAAGCCGGAAGTGGTCTCCGTACTCCACAATCTGTCCCACATAGAGCTCCATGCCTAAACTGCTGGGGGCAGCTCCCTCAGCATCAGCCATGCGGAAGGGCACCAGATTCTGGACCACCTTGGACACGCTATAAATAAGCTCTCTCTCTCTTTCTCTCTCGAACCTGAGCTGTTCCTTCACGCCACTTCACGCTCGCTATTTAACCTCTGGCTCCCTATCTTCATCAGCAAAACTAAGTGAAGGATAATTCTGCAAAAGCACCGGTTCTGGACCACTCTGGACACGCTGCAAAATAAGCTCTCGCTCTCTAGCTCTCTGAGCTGTCCCTTTGCGCTCGTTATTTGAACTCTCGTTCCCTATCTTCATCAGCAAAACTGCGTGCAGGATATAATACTGCTTTAGTCAGTTTTAACTACCCAGCCGCTAACCACGTGGGTTTTGCTGGGTATGAAGGGCTCTGGGCCCGCCAGTCCGTACCGAATGCGTACGAGCGTACGATCTGTAATAGTGAAATTTAACGAGGGACTAGGAAGATAGAGCCGTTAATGACGTCCAGTCCAACTTTATGTTCCCAAGATCCCGAGGAAAGCCACAAGACAAATTTCGTTCGCAAACTTCGAAATAGCTTCGGCCATTTCTCCCCAAGTCTTTCACACTCGAGTATGTGTGCAATGTGAAAACGCATAGTTTGATGTATCCTGCCAGACGTTACCCGGGGCCCTCTTACAGTACTCATAGTGGACTGTCGGATAGAGGCATCTGCTATGATGACGAACTGACGCTTGACAAGCACTACCCGAACACTACAGCAGTCTGCGTCTAATTCCACAATGCAGCACTTTCCACAAGAATTTCTGGAGGCTCCTCCCCCTCTGGTGGCTCTTGTGGGCGTGCCTGAACTTCACGCAAAGGTAGCAGAGTATCTGCAGAGCTTGCAGCCGCCAGTGCTGTCGCTTTTCATCCACGATCCGGCGAAAGTAACTGCCCTCGGTGGCAGGGAAAGGAGACCCCCAGATGCAAAATTGCCCCCTCCTGTTGGGATCATAAAAGCGGACTGGCTGACGAAGCACAGGGAAAGATCAGCCTCTATTGTCGTCGTGTCCTTGGAGAGAGAGCGAGTCTATGGAGACCCCGCGCAGTGGATGGGGGTGTGTGCGGAGCTTAATAACATCAAGTAAGTCCGGGCTAAGTGTGACTTTCTGAGGGAACTTCCTAAAGGGACCTCTGCACAGTAGCGGAAAAAATGTCTTCCCGCTCAAAAGTATCATGACGCTCCACTGTACACGCCAACTGATCACATATTTTTCACTTATTAGCGTTTACGGGGCTACTAGTGCAAGCTACTAGTGGCGGCCTCTGAAAGTAAGTGTATTTGGAAACATCATGTATGTAACTAAAAGAGTGAGTATCGCGTCACTGTTGCTCACAAGGGCTTCCCAAAAGGGCTGCTCCCTTATTAGCAAGAAAAACGTAAGCCATCACCGCTTCTTCAATCCTACCCCTCTCTTTACCAGTGGGCAAAACTTGGGGAGGCTGTTCCTTGCTCTGCAGCTCATGAAAGCTGCTTATGCCAGGGTAGATGAGAGCATGCAGAGCAGTCCCTCCTCAGCACGTTCGAGGGTAGATGAGCTTGCAGTAGCAGTAGCACCTGCCAGAAGTGTATGCCTAGGTGATATCGTAGCACGGCTTACTCGCAGGGAAGTGAAGTGGGGAGAGGAGCGTAAGTTGACGAGAGCTTCTTCGGCATGGTAGCTCCCTTCTTGCCAGCCAGCGAGGGAGGAAGGCGTGGGAAGGTACAGCTGCTCAGTGCATGGGAGGGGGGGGACGTACGTCATAACGGGGGGGCAGCACGCAGGGCCCCCCCCTCTGGGCTGAGTACGATAGACACATCTGTCAGTTTGAATCGGACAGACATGTCACCATATTGCGCGGTCCCCCTGAGCTCCCCCTGGTCGAGTGGGAACACCAGCACCTTACAGGTTTGATAGTTGCTCAGACTCTGACGAGCTTGAAGACAGGTCAAACAGCCCCTGCAGAACATGGTCAGGCGCACGAGCACATGCACATGTGCACATGGACACATGCACATGTTCTTGCGGTTGCACATGCACATGCACATGCACATGTACGTGGACGTGCTCATGCACCCATACGCGTGTGCATACGCACCTAGTCGTCCCCTGCCCCGTCCTCGACTCAAACCCCACCTGTCCCCATCTTCTTGCACCTTCTCTAAGTTTTTTTCTGTTTCTTTTCGTTGTTTTGTTTTCGTTTTTTTTATAGCAAATGTGCAGAAATGTGGTGAGAGGGCGCAACACGAAGCTCCTGGTCGTTGTCGTCCACTCCACGAACGCAGGTGACTACGCCCAGCATCAATCATGTGTTCACGCGCGCGCACGCCACAAGCGCACGCCTTGAACGCGCGCCTTTGATGAGTACAGGCACACTACACGGAGGTGTGCTTATATGTTACGCGCGGGTATGCGTGCGTCGACACCTGGCATCGCAGATGTACACATGCGTTTGCACATGCAACACATACTCTTACACTTAAGAGCACACTTCAACGCAGATAGACGCAAGATCTGGTCATGCAAAGGTTTTCTACTCTTCTTACCACCCCTCGTGCAGTCAGTCAATGAGCCCCCTCCTGCCCTCGCATCCGCCCGCCTTCCCTATTGGCCTGCCTGCCCGCTTGCCCGAGCAGCAGTACCCACGCGTGTGCTTTCTGAGACCCAGCCCCCTTGCCCTAGTTGCACCCGCGAGCGCTTTGTCTGTGTGGACCAGCCTGCTCGCCCAGTAGCACCCGCGCATGTGTTTCCCACAACGTAGCCTGCTTGCTTGCCCAAGAAGCACTCGCGGGTGTGTTTTTCTGCGACTCAGCCCGCTTGCCCTACTCTTACGCACGTGTGCGCAGGTTCTGTCGCCCAGCCTGCCTGCTAGTGTTGAACGCTATGAACGTGAAATTCCGGACCTCGCCTGCCTCTTTGCCCCAGTTATGCATGAGTGAGTGGATTCTGTGTTTCACCCGTCTACTTGCCCTAACAACACGCACATGCGCTCGCACGGGCGCGCGCGCGTGCGCACGCGCGTGCATGTGTGTGTGTGTGTGTGTATGTGTGTGTGCGCGAGCGCGCGCGCGTGTGTGGCTTCCGTGACCCAGCCTGCGTGCCTGCCTGTCATTGTTGCACACGCGTGAACGTTTCTGGACCCAGCCCTGCGGTCCCCCCCGTGCGGGCCAGGTGACGTGCGGCTACCTGCTCCGCGCGACTTCCTGGGCCACCGTTCGCTTACAGCACACTTCTTTACGTTTAGCTTCCCTTTAGCTTGTGACCACTCGGTTGTTGACCCTGAGTTGTTTCCTAAGCCGCAAACCCTGAGCATACGCATGCGCATGTATGAGCACAGACCAACACATTTATGAAGAGCAAGCGATCGCAAGCAGCCATCCCTGGAGTAGCAGACGCTTGGGCCTGTGCGCGTCCGTGCACATGCACGTGCGCAAAAACTCATGCGCGCACTCGGCGCTCTCATGCGCACTCGCGGACGCGCGCGCGCGCAGGCTGGCGGCGCGGCTCTGGAGGCGGCGGCGACGTTCTACCGCGAAGAGGGGCGGCGCGTGAAGGCGCGCGTGGAGCGCCACGCCTACTCCCACTCCGAGCTCTCCGTGCGTTACTACTTCAAGGTGCGCACAGGGGCTCGGGTTAGATATACGTTCAGGTTTCGGGCTTAGGGTTTAGGTCTAGGGTCAGAATTTAGGATTACTGGTTTAGGGCTGAATCCTGGAGCCCAAAGCTCTAGAACCTTACCCTGAATTCAAACTCTAAGCCCCCCCCCCCACTCCCAGTCGGCGCTCTCAGAGCGTGCTATTGCTTTGAGGTGGGTGGGTGG
>WELA01012722.1:1089082-1123229 GCA_009602735.1 Mesotaenium endlicherianum
GCGGCGGTGGCCGGGGCGCGGCGGGGGCCGGCGCGGGTGCGGGCAGCGGCATGGCGGTGCCGTGTGAACGGGAGCTGCAGCCGGCGTATTATTGCCAGGTGAGGAGGAGGAGGAGGAGGAGGGCTTGTCTGACGATATTATTTGTACAGCGTTGTAAGGGAGGACAGTAAGGGAGGACAGCGAACAAATCTCCTTCAGTGAGGAATTTGACACAAAGAGGCTGCAAGCATCGCAGGAGGGGGGGAGGAGGATATCCTCCCCCGCAGACCGAGTGTCTGCTGCAAGCGTGCAGAAAGGGGGGAGGAGGGAGGGGGGTAGATCGCTGTCCGTGCAATTTCGTTCGCGGCACCTTCTTGCTTCACGTGCGGAAGTGGGAGGATCTGGATCGGGGGCGTTCAAGGCGTTGCGGCTTTGCTAGGGGCCCCGATTCGGCTCGGGTGCGTGCCGGCCCTAGGGCTCAGGGGGTGGGGGTCCCAGGGTCATGTGTGAGCTCACCCCCCTCTCTCACCCTTCCTTGTCCACCCTTTCCTCCTCATCCTGCCCCCCCCGGCCCTTCTCTCCCCTTCCCTCCCCTGTGCCCGGCGCTGTACATGGTGAGGCACAGGAAGTCGGCCCTGGCGCGGCTGGAGGCCTTCGACACTGGCTGGTGGGCCCGACAAGGTCGCCCCCACGCTGTACCTGGGGCAGCCCCCCCGCTTGATTACCCGGGGGACCTCTGTCCCCGACCAGAGGTGCGTGTGTTTTTAGTCAATTTGCTGTCTTCTCTGTCGTTTCTGTCGTCTCTCGCGTTGCTTCAGAACCCCCACGAGCCCCCCACGAGCCCCCCCGAGCCTGGACCTTGAGAATTGTAAGATACCTGATAGGGGGCCCTTAAGAGCCACATGTGGAGATGCCTGCTCAGGGGGGCTTGCAATCTGGCGCCTGAGATCGCCTTCGGCGCGTAAGCAGTTTGTTTGGTCTCGATTCTTCTGGTGCTTCGAGTCCCCGCCTTGCTGGCTTGGCTGTGGCTCGCGCGCCTGAGCAACGGGCCGTTCCCGGGTTCGTGCGGTCTCTGTCTTTCTTGCGTTGGATGCAACAAGATGTAGAAGAATGATGTGTCACGCCGTCGGACCGGAGGCAGTGAGACAGGCGAGGGCAGTCGGCTCAAGGCATCGCCAGCCCTAGCGTGGAACACTGTGTCGTCCCCTTTGATGAAATTTTGATGGTTTCCCTATGCCATGTCAGTTTTGTGAGCGCCGTGTGGCGCCAACATGCACGCGCGCGCATGAGGACGTCTGCTCGTCAAGAAGGGCGTCGCTAGGTTGCAGGACTTACCTCCTCTATCCTTGTCGCAGCGGTATGTCGTAGAATCGTACAGCACTCCCTTGTCTCTCCCCTGTCCTCTCCTTTCCTGCCTTCTCCATTCCCCTCCACCCCTCGGCTGCGCTCCTCCCTTCCCCGCTCCTCTGCTCTCCTCTCCTCTCTCCTCTCTGGAAACCCACGCCTTGTGCCCTTGTGCCCTTGTGCCTTTTGGTATCAAGTCCTCTGCGTTGTCTTGCTCTGCCCTGTATTTCTTGAGCAAATGTGGTGTGAACAGGGACATGGGCCGGCTGGGCTGAAGCGAACACATGTCAGCATGCACTTCCAGTCCTCCTCTACGTTCCTCCGCTCACGTCTATTCACCCCCCACCTTTTTCCCGCTTGCTTCTACCCCCCATCCTGCTCCCTTCATCCCTCCTGCCCCTCACTTCCCGTCTCCGCCCGGCCTCTCTCTCTATCTCAACCCCCCTCCCTTGTCCCCTTCCTCCTCTTCTTCGATGCTCCTTAATTCAAGCTTAGATAGGCCAGCTCATTTTGCCATTCCTGTTTTTAGACCTATTCCTCAAATCACTCCCCACCCTATTCCCCCCGGACTGCCGAGCACCGACGGGCCTCCCTGGCCAGCCAGCCGGCCAGCCCACTTGACGACTGCCTAGCCCGCTGACAGCTGGTGATGCGGGTGTGGGTATGGCTGCCATTGGGGCCAGGCCCACGAAGGCCGAGTACATCCGGCATGCGCTGCTCGCGTCGCGCCACGTGTCGCCCTCGCACGCCGTGATTGAGCTCTTGGCCAAGGCGCACGAGCAGTTAGGCGCGGGCGGGGGGGGCGGGGACGCGGCCCGCATTGTGTACCAGCTGGGCGGCAAGATGGGGCGGGAGTACTTCCCCACGCGCGAGTACGACAACGCCCGCCGCCTCGTCCACTCCGTCGCCGGCTGCTACAGGCAAAAAGTCCTGCTCCATCCTCTTCCTTTCTCTCTCTCCCTCTCCCTCCCTCTCTCTCTCTCTCTCCCTTTCCCTCTCTCTCTCTCTCTATTTCTTCCTCTCTCTCTACGAGGCTTATTCTCATTACATTCAGGCTTTGAAAGAAGAATCTTCCTGCAAAGATGCCCGCTCTCCCTCTCTCTATGGAGTCTCTGCTGCTTTGCTTCATCTCGACCTTTGGGAAGTGGGAAGTTTCCGAATCTCTCACAATATTTCACCCCTGCAAGCCCTGCGACCCTTCTTCTACCCGCATGGCCACCTCACACTTTCTCTGTGCAATTGCAACCCCTCGTCACTCCACTTGACCCCGTCACTGTGATCCTTTTCTGCTCTGTTGCCTCGCACTTACCCTTCATCAAATCCTTCTTTGTGGCTTGACCCTTCTGAAGCCTTTGGGACCCCTTTCACGCACGCGCAGGCAAGACGGGTGGGCCACGCTGCTGGCAGCGAGCCTGAGTTCTCCGGGAGTGCGCGCGCCGGCTGGCAAATCTGACCGAGTACATCGAGTACTCGCTGGAGCTCGCGGCGTTGCCAAGTGGCGCCACGGCGGAGGGGGAGGGCAGCGGCCTGGTCCTGGGGCCCGAGGTGGGGCCAGCTGGCCCCCTCGGGCGCTGCCAGCAGGGCACAGGTTTTGCCGAGCTCGTGAGGCTGCTGCGCGGCACGACAGCTGTCCTCCCCCCGCGTGACGAGGAGCTGGGGCTCGCCGTCAGCGAAGCGTACCTGCTGGATCTGGAGATCGACATGTGCAGCCCCCTGCGGCCCGTCCTGGTGGCGACAGCTGTCTTCCTGGAGCGCGCGGGCAAGCTCCACGAGCGGCAGACCCTCTTGCTGGGGCTCCGTACGCACCTGCCCGATGCGCTCAGCCTCTGGGACCTCCAGGTGGAGCTCTCCAACCCCGCGTGTCGCTGCACGGTGGCGCCAGCTGGCCTGCCAGGTGGCGCCGCTGCGGCGGGCCCCGGGCTGGGGGTGGCTGCCGGAAAGGAGGGCCAGAGTGGTAAGGGAAATGCGGATGCAAACACAGATGCAAGTGGAAGTGCAAACGCAGACAGATGCGGAATCTCTTCAAGATGATGCTGGGTTGGGGGCAGGGGCTCAGCCGCCTGTTGTGCTCCTGCCAGGTGTCTGGAATCGGTTCGAGCTTCAGGTGCTGCCAAGTGAGTTTCCGTCTGACACCTGGCCTCGTTCCTGCCCTCATCCCGCTTCGCTGCTTCGCAGCCCCTCCCCATACCTCCGCCCGCCACATCCCCCCCGGCCCGACAACAATGATAGTATGTTGTCCTTCTTTGCGGGGGAGTGGGGGAGAATCGAGTAGGTTGGCGTGCACAGAGCACTGTGCTTGTTTCTCCAGCACAAATTTTCTTGTCCAGCTGGGGGCTTTGACACTCCATGCGCGTGCAGCTCCCCCTGTGTGTGTGTGTGTGTGTGTGTGTGTGTGTGTGTGCGCGCGCGCATGTGTTTGTGTGTGTGTGTGTGCGCGCGCATGTGTTTGTGTGTGTGTGTGTGCGGGCCCACGCATGCACGACTGCATGCATGTGTGCGTGCGTGTATATGTGTGTGCGTGTGCGCATGTGTGTACATGTGTTTGCGCGCGCGGGCGCATGCATCTCCCGCGCTTGCATGCATGCACCCGCGCTTGGCACCGGCGTTTAGGATGTAATAGAAAATAGCGCCAGAATGTGAATAGCTCGTGAGACATAGCGCGGTTACCCTCCATGCTTTCTTACCCCTGTGGTTTCTCCGTCGTCTCCCCCCCCCCCCCCCCCCCGGCTCCTCGGTGTGTTCCTTGCATGTGATGCTGGCAGCAAAGAGCGGCCCTCTGGAGGTGACATCTGTTGTGGCGAGGCTGGGTCCGCACGCCACCGTGCGGTCGGAGGTCGAGGCGCCGTCAGCTGTCGATCGGTTCCCTCTGGGGAGCGAAGCCGGCTCTGGCCGAGCCGCCCTTCCTGGACCCGGCCCTCTGCCTGGCGGGCCACCGCGTGCTGGAGGTGGAGGAAGAGGACGCGCTAGCTGACGTCTGCGTCGAATGCGCCCCTGTGGGCCTGGCTGAAGAGATTCTGCCCGTCAGGGTGGTGGTCAAATCCCGGGGCCACGCCATCTCAGCCGGCGAGCTGGCCATCCAGCTGGCGCCCCTGGGGCCTCCAGTCACCGCCAGCGTGACATCTGGCCTGGTCCCGCCAGGCAGGCCGCCTGCTGTGCCAGGAGGCAGCGCGATGGACGGTGATGGCGAGGCTGCGACGCAACCCTGCTCGGCCGAGGTATTGCTCAGCAGGCCGCTGGCAGGAGCTCTGGGATACGAATGGAGCAGTGCACCAGGTGTCGCCGCAGCAGGCCGCCATGTCAGGGGGGAGGCTGACGGGGGAGAGAGCAGCAGTGGGCCCACAGAAGGAAGAGAGGAAGGGGAGGGAAGACAAGCAGAGAGCGAGGGCAACGAGGAAGAAGGGGGAGGAAAACGGGGTGGAGGAGGAGGGGGAGGAGGAGAGGGAGGAGACAGAGGACATGAAGCACTGCATGTTGAGAGTACCCGTAGCATCGACGTTGATGGAGACAACTTTGTGCCTCTGACGGGAGTCCTGGAGGTGCCACCTGTTGCAGCAAACGGCAGCTGGGAGACGCTGGTACACCTGAGATTCTGCGAGGCGGCAGGTGTCAGCCTGAGGGCGTCCCTTACGTATGCCCACGGGGGGCAGGGGCGGAGGCGAGGGCCAGGAGAATGGCACCCAGCAGCAAGACGGGCTGACAGGTGGCGTGCGCTCGCAGCGTAGATTCCAAATGGAGAAGACTGTTCACGTGCAGTGCGAAGAGCCCCTGGTGACTAGTCACAGGTACGTGGGCCCCTACAGGCGCGACGCTCTGCTGCCAGGTGGAGCCGTTGCTAGCCGAGGCGGACAGGTGTCGGCAGCAGCTGGCGTCACTCTCCCCGTCAAGGACACGTCAACACTTGTCGTCGTCACGCGCAGCACCCCATTGGTGCCAGTGAAGCTCCTCTCTGTCGTCTTAGAGGCGGCCTACCGGGCGGCATGTCATGTGGCGCCCTGCCAGCCAGCCACAGAAGTGGAAACAGGCGAGGAAGCGCCAAGTGGCGGCATGCCGGCGGCAAAGACGACGGCGGCAGCGGCAACAGCGGCGGCGGCAAAGGCGATCACGACGGCTCTTCTGACAGAAGCCCTTTCATGCCCAGGAACAGGCGATGGGAGACAGTGGGAAACAGTGGCGGGTGTGAGACCGCTTCCAGTGGTGGTGCTGGGACCAAAAAGGGAGCCGGAGGAGAAGTGGGCGGCCTCTCCCTGGCGAAGGAGGAGGCATTCACGCGCCTCTTCAGCGTGACACCTGTCAAGGTTTCGGCGGGCCTGTCTGTCGGGCGGCTCTATGTCAAGTGGCAGCGCCAGGAGGCCCTCGGGGCCTCGCCCACCAGCCGCCACGTGGCATTGCCCAGTGGCGCTACAGCCACTGGCGCAGGGGAGGCGGCAGGGGCTGCAAGCGGGCCCGTTGCCGCTGTGCTGGCGGTCTTGGACGGAGGCCAGGTGGCAGATCCGGCATCCTCCACGTCCACATCAGACAGGCCGCCGTCGGCGCTGCCCGTTCCGGCGCCAATCGCGCTCGTCACACTAGCAAGAGGCTCCTTGTGCCACCATGTCTGCTTGCCTGCCTGCCTGGCGCTGACTCCGGGCTGGGGCTGGCGCTGCCGGCGCGCGCGTGGCTGCTGCAGATCCCGCCACATGGCAAGGGCTCCCTGTACGTCCGGCCGCTGCTCATCGGCACGGGGCCCATCCTGGGGCTGGCGCCCGCGCCCGAGTACACCTTCCTCATCTACGTCTCTCCTGTCGGCAACTGCTTCAAGGTACCGACAGCAGCGGCCCCCAGCGCAACAGCTCAACCATTTTCCCTGTATTGGTGTCACGAGCGTTGCCAGGTGCTGCTTTCTAATGTACCTGCACTGTCTCTCTCAGTGTGTGCGCTCCTTTCTCGTGCGCCTGGTCTTCCTGCGGTGTGTGCTCTGCATGTGCGCACGCACGCACACCCTCGACTCACGACTGCCTCCAGCTGCCCCCGTTTTCCGGTCAGGATGAGAGGCAGGGCAATAACTGGGTCGATCGTGGCCTCGTCGCTGGAGAGGCCAGCTTTTGGCGCGTATTGTGGTGTATTTTGATAGACTTGCTAGGGGCGTCATCGCAGTGAGGTGAGGTCGTTGCTGACCATTGTGTGCTGCGTCAAAATTTCCCTTGTCCGCGCGCGCAGGGGGCACATTGACTCCCATCAGCTTGAAGGTGGAGGAGCACTTCCACAGAGCAACACCCGGCGGCACGGGAGCCGCCAAGACCATTGGCAAGTACTCCCCTGTAAGGGCCTGCCTCCCTCCCTTTCCTTCCTTCCTTTTCCTTCCTTCCCTTCCCTTCTGCTCTCCAGGCTCATCCTCCCTCTCTTCCTGACGCTTGCGTCTTTCCTACCGTCTTCTTACCCTCAGCAGCAGCAGCTGCGATCCTTCCCTCCAGTGTAGGGCACAAGTGGCGCTTTTGCGACGAGCATGATGCAAGCTCAGAACATAAATAGCTCTTGCTTCGAGGTGGCCGACGTCACTCGGCACGTTGGGGTCAATTCCGACGGTGGCCGAGAGAGAGGCAGGAATTGCGGATGCTCGCGCACGGACGTGAGCGCTCGCTCATGCGGGGAGCGCTGGCTAGCGCAAGATAGCCCGTCAGCACGAGAGCGCGAGAACGCCGGAGCTTCTCCTTTGGATCTCACAGCACGCGCTGCTCGTTGTGCTCTCTCTCCCTCTCTCTCCATTTGTTCCCTGAGCCACGAGCCCCTCTTCAGCAACTGCTGGTGAGAGGGCGCTGCCTGGCGAGGGAGGCGTCTCTGCCTGGGCCATCGTGTAGGTGGCATCAGGCCTGTCGGGCTAATTTCATGTTTCAGTTTGGGGTTAAGAATCTGTCTGTATACACATGCATGCAGCGATATGTGTGCGTCGTTATGGGCGAATATATGCACAGATGTGTGTGTATGTGGGCCTGCAGTATGTGTCATTGCATCAATATGTACTTGTGAAAGTCATGAGCATGTACATATATGCTTACATACGTATACGTATGAATCTGCATATATGTGTGTGTGTATTTGTAGTGTATACTTACGTGCACATACATGTGGGTGCGTGGGCGCGCGCGTGCAGGTGCTGAAGGCGCAGCTGGAGGCCAAGCGGCGCGGGTACTCGGACGTGCTCTACCTGGACGCCGTCTCCAACACCTTTGTGGAGGAGGTCTGCTCCTGCAACATCTTTGTCGTCAAGGTACGCTCTTTCTCACACACACATACACGCACATGCACGCACACACACAGAGACATACACACACGCGCGTGCACACACACACACATGCACGCGCACACAGGCACACACGCATACACAGGCACACAAGCACACGCACGCAGACACAAGCGAGTGCGCGCACCGGCCTCTCCAGCTCTTGCTCTTCTTTTGCTCTTTCGGCCGTTGCTTTCTCCCTTTCTACCACTCTCTGGCCCTTAGCTCGTGATCTTCCACCACCTTTGCCGCACCTCATTTTGGTGGACCAGACCGCGAATTCTTTGACTCTCCAGACGTATGGATCCTCTGAATATTCGCATGTTATCCCGTGGCCTGTAGCTTCCCACCACCCCTTTCTCCCACTTCCCTCTGCGTCCCTCTTATCGCTTGCATAATGCTGCCATTTAAGTAATCAAGTTCACTCACTGGGACCCGAACACCTACGACCTGCCTTTTAAGCCGAATGACTGTACTCTATTTCGCTAAAACTTCGCCCCTTCCCCCTTTCTTCGCCCCCCTTCTCTCTTTGTATAGACCTTCATGGGCTAAGTAACAATGCACATGTGCTGTCATTTCATACACTGCTTCAAGCAAACAGTGAACACCTTGTTGAATGTTTCCAACCGACCTGCACAAGAATGTACCGGTAGCCAACGTCAGCAGTGACCGCTGGGCTGTTTATATAACACCTTCTATCATACAAGCGCTGCACAGGGGTGGGTATGCGTGCGCTTGAGACTCGTGTTGCTGTGCCCAGCCAGGCCCCCCCCTCCCCATGTCATGTCGCGCGTTTTTCATGTGCAGCGCCCGCATGTCTCCAGGGCATGAGTGGTGGGCGTGTGCGTACGTATGATGGCTTGCAGTTTGTGCTCTTTCTGCACGTATGTTTGCGCAGCTCGACTCCCATTTGCAGCTCGCTTTTCTCACGCATATTGCACTTGCATTGATCTTGTTCTTGCATATGACTTGGTGGTGCACAGGATGGTTAGCATTGCATACACCTCGTATACACCAAGCAGGGCGACTTTATTAATCATTTTGACACAAACCGACACCTTAGCGCAAGTTAGCATCAAAGGATAGGCTTAAAAACTGGTACATTATGCAATCTATTAGTGTAGGATATATTGTACAACACTAGGTATACCGATGCCACGAGTTAGAGAGGGCGCGGAAGTAGCTTGATACATCCCCGAGTTCACTGGTGACATTATAATAAGATATTTTGTATATTAACAAATATACAAAATTAAGTTTGATAAGCGACACGCTTATCCCTCGAAGCTTCGGGAGCTCGACCAACGAGCAAGCAGCAACCACGAAGCTGCGGCTGCAGCTACGTATATAAGCCCCTTTCCACCACCGAGTACCTCATTGCGCAAGCAAAATAGCAATTAGTACACCTTGAACCCACCCAGCCCATCCTCAGCATTGCACATAAAGCTGGCACACAGCTCACACTACAGCTTCACCTCACTCTAAGCACAGTCAGATCAGTAACAACACTCGTCACAGAATCGAGCCACAAGCCCCAAACAGACGTCGACAGGTGTTGCATCCTCACGCGCGACGTCAGGCTTAGTCCATACACCTAGTTACATTAGTCCCATTGTTCACCACAATAAGCCGGGCACTAAAAATAATTATTCGTTCAGTATCATTAGCTACAACACCATTAGCTAGAATACCATTAGCTACTACGAGTCGATATTTCATACCCACACACTATGTAATAATTGCCTATTTACTTGCAACAACAATAATCTTGCCTAGAGATCAAGTGTAAGCATTATCAAAGTCATAATCTTGCAAGTCGCAAGCACAATGCTGCAGTACATGATGCATGTTTTGTGCAAAATTTTAAGAGAACATGTGATTTTGTACACGCCAGTATGGCATGCGCCAAAACTGAGGAAAAGATGGAGGAAATATTTGACTTACATAGAGCAGTAAGTATCTCCCTTCTAGACGTACTACTCAACAAGCGGTATAATGAAACTAAATCAGCGGGAACTAGACACTAGGACCTTCAAAGCCACAAAAAAAAACTCCTGGCACAAAACACCAGTTAACGTGCCAGTGTTCACTTGCTACTCTCATCCTTTTCCGAAGGAGGGGGGCTGTCCTTCCAGGTGGCTTGCCACTGCTTGTCATAGAACGTTGCCTCATCAGCAAGGTTCTTGATGTTCACGACATCGTCCGTCTTGCGGACAAGCAGCACGCCCACAACAGTCGCGACGATCAGCAGCTTCCCAAAGAAGCTGTTTGTCTGGTCCACAAGCCCAGCACCTGTCACTGAGTCCACAACCCAACCAGCAGCATAGCCAATCATGGCAGCTCTACCTGCACGGAGCGGGACAAAGAAAGAGACAAGAAGAGTGAGGGAGAAGAAGCAGATACAGATGAGCCACCTATAAACAGGAGGTAAGCTGAAGTCCTACATGATGCAGCCCTCTCCCTCTACAACCCCTAGTCCCCCACCCCTCGCCTCTCTTTCTCCCCTCAGTCCTTCATCCCCCCACCTGTTGCCTCTTTGCCCCCCCCNGTACCATAGTACAGTCATGGTACGGCAAGTGAGGCGCAGGAACCGGCCCCTCAAGAAAAGTGTGTGAAGGTATTAGCGATGCCAGCTTGTACCGCCAGTACCTCACGGTACGGGAGTGAGGTGCAAAAAGCTGCTTACAAAGAACCGTACAGCATGTATAGACAGTACCGTGCGGTACGGAGCGAGGCGCAAAAAGCGGCTCTCACCTGGAAATGAAGTACTCACAGCACGAAAAGTCGCACTATATTACAGCCAGTTACTTACTCCCTCGAGCCTCCCCATACAAAATATCAAAATTAAATTCATGCACCCCACACGAGCTACAAATATTTGCAGCAATACTTTCCTTCCTCCTCCCAAATGGACCCATGTACACGAGAGCCCATGAAAGCAACACCAGCATAAATATTATCAAACACTTGAGTGTGTTATAGTAAACCGAGTAACTTACCGTTAAGCTTTTCAGCTTCGGGCAGGTGAAATCGGCGAACCCAGGCCCACCAGGGTACAATGGATGTGTCAAAAAGTACGGGGTCCTCATTGGTTGATGACTCGGGATTTTCCTCCAGCCACTTCCTTCTTGACACCTCTGCCGATCAGAAAGAAGCACATGAGAAAACTGATGACAGGTATTAAGATGTAAAGCATGCTTCCTCACTTGTGTAAATCTGCCAAAGAACACAATGTTAATGGAGTCAAGTACTGACTAGAGCAAAAACTGAAGCAGTCAGATTCCAGAAGTTGTGACTGAACTTCATTATGATTTGTGGTGACCTTTTATAAGCCTTGTGCAATGACCTTCTGCAAACCTTGTGCAAGGGCAGAGAACATAATGATAAAGCAAGTACATCAGTTTTGTGACATTGGGGAGGGCTGGGGTTGGGGTTGGGGTGGGGGTGGGTGGGGATCGAGGGGCAGGGCAAATATGTTACAAAATAATATTTAAAAAAATTGGAAAACATTTAGCAAGGCCACTGTGAAGCAAGAACACTCTCCCTCATCATCTAGAAGGGAATGGAAAAGCTTACCAGCGTCGATAACTGCATCCCAGTTGACCTTGTTGTCAGAAGTAAACTGTGTGATATCCCATGTTCCCTCCTTCCATCGAGCATCGGAAAATTTTTCACCCTCTACAGCCTTAGCCTTCCCAAGAGCTGCGGCACCAGGGTCTTTGCCCTCAGCTTTAGCTCCACTCAAGGTGCCTCCTCTTTGAAGTGGAGAAGGCTTCCTCTTAGAAGCAACGCCCTCGGTATCCCCCTCCTCTGGCAAACTAGCGACTTCTGCCACAATGCTGTCTCCTGCTGCACTGGCCGCGTTAGTCTCTGTAGCAGGCTGAGCCTGTGAGGCCTTTTCTGAGACAATAGACTTTGGGGTAGATGATGCGGTAGAAGACGCGGCAGTCCTTGATGCTACATCGTCACTGGCACGGACAAGCAAGAAACGTTGACTCCTAGACTGCACGCGGGAGGATAGACCCTTGACGAGAGTGCCATTTGACCGAGCTACTTGCACGCTGCTGCTCTTGAGCTGAGAGGAGCAGCTCTTGTGCAAGTTGCTAGAGAAAACAGCTTGGGGAAGAACAATGTTCGTGAGAGCGGCCATGGCTGCAATGCTACGATTCTTCTTGAGCTTCACTCTGATGCAGCTCTAGAAGCGTAGTCCACGAGGCGAGGCGAGGCGATGCGGAGATTGACAGGATACATCGCCTCAGGGTTTCGGGTACGGTCCCATTAGCTTCTGATCGGAGCCGAAAATGTCGTTCTCGACAGCCCTATGGGTGGTAACTGTCGCAAAAAAGTGCCTAACATTGATTCTTTTCGCCAAACTTGCAGGTCGTTCCGCAAAGTAACGCGTTTTATTTGTTTTTTGCGCAGCTCCTAGGGCTATCTTTAGCAAACATTTTGATTGTTTGCCGCAATTGAAAAAAAGTCACACAATCCTGCGTCTTTTTTCCAAAAGAGTTATCATCCCATATCAGCCCATGGTTCTCAAACATCGGCTATCATGTCTCGTGTCTTTGCGTCCTATTATTCGCCCACGCTGGCTACTGGGAGTGGAATGGAGCGAGCGTATAATGTTATGGCCGTCCAGCTGGCGCAGAATTAACGACCAGTTTGGCCGTGTCTGGGCCGTGTAGGTCCATTTGCCGAGGCCGGTAGGGTCGTGCAACGGCCTCAGCAGAAGACCTCCTCATCGCTCCGTCAGAATGCCACGTTGTCAGGTCGACAATATTCCGGAAGGAAAAATACATATTTACCATCGATTTGCGCCGCTACTCCAGATTTACCACCGATTGGTGCAAACTAGACAGATATACCCAGGTTCTGCCAATTTGGACATAAATACCACTTTTTCGTCCCGAACCTGTTTTGTTGCTTTCTCACTGTGTACTTTGCACTGCGAGTATCGTCTGGTATCGTCGAGCAATTTGAGTTATCTGACGTACAGTCGTGCGAACTTTATTCGCACAAGTATCTTCTGACAGCCTTTTTTAAGGAAAAGAGAAAATTAATCATGTGGCCAATTTCAGTGACCATTAAGAACAGCTAATATTTACTGCTTTCAAAAGTTTTAAAGTTTTGCAAGCTTGAAATTTTACAACTCTTTACCATAAACCCTAAATATTGGATAGAATCGCGTTACCTTCACAGGCCCACAGGTATTTCGGCCCTCCCCTCCAGTCCTTCAACTTTTGGATTCAATTTGAGATTAATATACCTTTTCATCCTCATCCATTCGTGTCAAGTCTTACTTATTCGAGTTTACAGACAGGACCTAGCTTTAAGTAAAGCCTTTGTTCTCATTACTATATGTCCTGAGGCGTTCGGGACGAAAAAGTGGTATTTTTCTCCAAATTGGCAAAATTTGGGTATTTCTGTCCAGTTTGCCCCAATCCTTGGTAAATCTGGAGTAGCGCGCAAATCGATGGTAAATATGGATTTATCCCTATTCCGGAGAAGCCTCGTACCTTCTTTCCTCCGACCCCCGGTAAATGACATACAACACCAACGACACTCATATTTACGGACCAGTCGTCGTCAGGTTTTGACAACACCTCAGACAGAATTCGAAATTTTCTGTATGCAACGGAAAGTGTTATTTTTGGAGTTTAGGCCATGCCAAATTTTGAACCAAAAACTTGGTAATATTTGGAGGACCCGCCATTTGTTCATGGTGAGGGTGGGTGTAGGTGTCGCAATTGCTATCCGTTTGATGGTGTCGCACGCGCAACGCGAGCCACAGTCGCCCAGGTACGGAAAGTCAACGTCAACTCACCGAACAAAGGATTGACTCTCACACTGTAATGAATCAGTTCATTATTTATTTAATTAATTGCATGTATAAATACAACACTAAATAAGTATTATGTCAATATACTCACATGCGCGAGTTCATTTAAATGAATGTATGTCGATGTAATGGGAGTTCACTTACTTTGTCAAAAAGGTCAGCAGGATAACATATAGTACGCTCGCTTGATATTAGTCAATATACTTAGCTTCAGTACGCTGAGAATACACAAAATCATTTAGATTGTTATTTGTAGATTGGCACATGTCACCGTAGTATACTGGAAGTCGGGAGGTCGACTCAGATTCGGTAAACCGATGTCCTACCAATGTGGTCAACTCTTGGGTAGGCGGAGCCGTCGTCAGTCAACTGAACAGTTAGGACTTCAGTCAACCGACCAATTAATATGGTCGTTATACCTAGATCCGTGGGTCCCAACTTAACGGGTTTCCCACGAAACGGCGCACCTTGCGCCGTGGTCAACCAGGCGGGCACTAGGTACATAGCAGGCTGGGATCTCGCGGTCCCTCATTCTGGACAGTAGGCTTTACACTCGGATTTCTACTTGCAAGTCATGTGTGCACTTTTTGGGTTCGTTCTAATGACCAGCCTTCACGGAAATTGACATGGTTGCTTTGTTTGCGCTCCAAATGGAGCGAACTAGAACTTTTCGGAAAGGTCTCGTCAAGATGCATCCGTTGCCGTTAAGTTTGCTCAATTTGGAGCAGTATTGACAGAGTTATGCCCTCTAACATTTTGGGGTCACACAACGAACAGATTCCATGGTTTTGCACCTAAGTCAGTGGGATGTGTTTTAGCTACTTTATGGTCATCTGAATGAGAGCGCCTTTGCTATTCAGTCCCCTGATGTTGTGTATGTGCTTATACATGCTTGTGTGCTTGGTAGGCAAGAGGTCATGAGTTTCTGAAGGAGAAGCTCTAGTCCTCAAGCTCGTCTCTTTCTTGTGCCTTGTATTCGTGTGCAACTATGGCACACTACGATAAGTGAGTCAAGGGTTATAGATGAGTAAACGGAATTCATTATAAGGGCAAAGATCGCTCCCTGATCTCACACGCTTCCACCTATCTCTCATCTTATATATTTAAATGAAATATATTAATCTTGAATAAGCAAGATTCATTTCAGTGGTATCGGAGCTAAGTCCTTTCATGAATGTCCGTGCTCGTCTTCTTTGTCTCATGAGGTAAGTGTGTGAGGCTTACTTGTGTAGTATGATGAGTCTAGGTGGAGCTTGGGAAGTGTATGATGTAGAGCATTGCACATCCTGTCCAAGATTCTTCCACTTGCTCACCTAGTGTGTCTCTGGACTCAATGTACTATGCGGCATACTAACTTGACTTTCCTAGTGTCATGTGTACAGATCCACGCAACGAGAAGCCTAAAGTGGAGGCTTGATGGAAGAGGTGACTGCAAGCATCAAGGGCAGCCTCAAGGGAGTTGCATCATAGCAAGCTGGTTATGACTCATTTACCTCACTTGATCATAGTCGTGTGTTGTTATATGCAATCCACGGCTAGTGTAGAGAGGGGTGTGCACTCCAGCGGTGCTAGAGGACTTGTTAGTCTGTTGTGCTATCCCTTCGGGTTTAAGCTTGTTGCTTTGCAAGAGACGTACCTCTCTCATTACATGTGTGGTAGCTAGGTTGAGGGAGCATGGGTATGGCTGCATGTGTTGAGCAATTGAGACAGTGCGTGCACACATGATTTACTAACTTAAGTTTCCAAGTAAAGATTACGACAGGTTTTCGTCGCCACGGTCCAAGTGCACTACGTTGTCCACAAGCTTCAGCATGCTGCAACTTCTATGAGAAGAGGCTTCAACAGCAACAATGGCATCCTACAGATACCCTCTATTCCCAACCATGGCTGTGACATTGTGTGCTCCTCTCGTTTGCCACATTGACGTGTGCTGGAAGGTTCAGGGTATGTGCCTTGTGCTGGAATGCTATGTATGAGACGATGCTTTGTGGTACTTGATGGGATCGTAGGAGCTTGGGTGTAAGGTCATAGGTTTATAAAGTGCATTTTTGAGTTTCATGAAAGTATGTTTTGATTGTATAGTAGTGCAGACTGCATTTTTGTGGTCATTTTGATATAAAGTCCATCAAATTTGGTCAAGTATTGAGAGAGTAATGGATTTCCGAAGTTTAATTAGTTTTGAGGTCGGTTGACGACTGTGCTTAATTCGCGGTGAGCGCGACCGTCGGATTGACCGACAGCGTCGAGCGATCTGGCCCGTTAGAATGAACTCGAACCTTCACGTAAGTTCGGCTGACGCGGAGTGCCGACTAGGTCGATTTACCTAGAAGTTTCGATTTAGCCTAGCGCGTCTAAGATAGAATTTAGCCGAACACGTCAGATTAGACTGATCTGGCTTTCTCACGAATATTCTGGAAGGGACGGTTTGACGAACACTTAGAAAAATCCGTAGCTTCCTCCTAGAGAGGATCACTTAGGCAGAAAATTATAAATAGGCATAACTTCTTTGTTTCTTATCAGTTTTCACTTCTGTAAATTTCTACGGGTTTGTAATGACAAGGCCTTTCATCCTACATCAATTGTGAGCAGTTTCTTGCTACTCAAAATGTTGAGTATTTTCCCTAAGCTTTGTTAGTGATATGCCGCTGCACTCTCTAGTATGATGGCAACTAGTTCCTTTCCTCGTGAGTCACTACGCTTCCACTAGGGCACTTTGCCCCTTTCATCTCGTATCGGAGCTAGGCTAGTTTGCATATTATATTATGCAGCCGCAACCGGCAGCTGGAGGAGGCGAACATGTCGAGCATGTTGAGCGCGCGGGGCAGCAGGCAGCACCAACAATGACCAGAGAGCAACAAGAAATGCAGGCGATGCTGAGGCAAATGGCAAATGCAATTGGAGGAGAAGTCTATGCCCAGTTTCAACAAAATATGCGCGCGGAGGTGGAGAGAATGGTGCGAGTTGTTGTTGGAAACGCCGCTTCGACGAGTTCGGCACCTGCACCCGTTGTACCACCAATTCATGTTAACCCAGTGGTGCAACCAGTTCTTCCACCCGCATCAAGAGTGCGTGCGCCTAAGCCTGAAGTTTATACTGGAGAGCGTGGATCGCCGCCTGTTCATCAGTGGATTTTTGGGATGAAGAAGTTTATGGAGTATTCTGCGCTTACGTCCGACAGGCAAGTCGCCTTTGTCATAACTTTGCTGCAGAATAGTGCTGGAGCTTGGTATGAACGAGAAGAGCAGCTGTCTGGGATCCTTGCTACTGTTGATCAGCTATTTGAAGGCTTGAAGAGGCAATTTCAACCTATTGCACCCGAGGCTACCGCTCGAGATCTATTGGTGCGCCTTCGTCAACGAGGAAGCGTTCAGGAGTATGTATCGCGCTTCAACGAGCTGGTGCTTCAATGTCCATCCATGCATGAGTCGGAGATGATGGACAAGTTCAAGAGGGGACTCAAGCCAACTGTAGCCAAGGAAGTGGCGCTCAAGGACCCTACCAGTCTTGGAGAAATGATGGCATTGGCAACAAAGGTCGANAGGTCGACGATGTGGAGTATAGTAAGAGGCAGTGGGGCAGCCACAACTTTGGAAGTTATCGACACTTCGGATCTTAAGCGCCAAGCACGAGTGGTCAAGGTCCAGTACCTATGGAGTTGGGACTTGTGCAGTACCAGCGCAGGCAGCAGAATTTCAAGCCGAGAGGACCCTGCTATAATTGCGGCAAGCTTGGACATATGGCTCGAGACTGTCATGTGAAGGCGAAGCAACCTCAACAACACGAAAAAGGAGGACGCCAGTAAGTCGTTCTGGGGTGTCTACTGGCGTGAAGACGAGAACTCACAAGGAGGTTATCCCCAGGAGCCTGTCGAGAAGCAAAGGACGAGACGTTGACAAGCCTATCATCGTGGAAGGAGTAGTCGACGGCAACAAGGCGAAGTGTATGGTCGACAGTGGCGCAAGTGCAAACTTTGTGCACAAGAAGCTGGTGAAAGAGTGGCGAATCCTTGTGCAGAAGCATTATGAGCCTAAGGAGGTAATTTTGGCGAATGGACAGAGACTCAAGTGTGGTGCACCTACGGAAGCTATTCACTGGAAGTAGCGGGGCACCGGAGTAGGGAAGTTATGGAGCAGGCAGAGTTAGGTCACCATGAGGTGATATTGGGCCGACCATGGCTAAGAAAAGCCAACCCTCAAGTGCACTGGAGCACGAGACAAGTGAAGGTCCAAGGGCGTGATGGTCGAACGGAGACAGCGAAATAGGTGGAGGTAGATACGACCACAAGTAATTGTCTTCTGTCGGGCCTGCAAGTTAAGAAGCTATGCAGGGCAAATCAGGTGAAGGAGATGTACCTTGTTTTGGTGGCCCTGGCCAGGTCATCAGATGGAGCAAGCGTGAATCCTAACAGCCTGGGCGAATGTACATCGCCGATGGGGCAAGTAGTGGTGTATAATCCCCTTGCTCAGAAGGAGCAGAGCCCAACTGCTCAAGAGAAGAAGCCTGCTGAGATGCCTGCCCAAATTAAGGCGCTGTTGGAGGAGTTCAAGTGCGTATTTCCTGAGGATTAACTGCAGGATTACCTCCACAGAGAGCTATGGAGCACAAGATTGAGTTGGAACCAGGGAGCAAGCCACCAGTGAGACCCGTCTATCGTCAATCGTTTGCGGAGTTGGACGAGTTGAAGAAGCAGCTGACAGAGTTGTTGCAGAAGGGATCCATCCGACCCAGCGAGTCTCCATTTGCAGCGCCAGTCTTATTTGTGAAGAAGAAGGATGGGACTGTGAGGATGTGTGTCGACTACCGGGCACTCAACAAGGTCACCATCAAGAACAGGTACCCACTTCCACGAGTGGACGAGTTGATTGACAGGCTTGTCGGGGCGAAGTATTTCTCGAAGATCGATTTGAGGAGTGGCTATCACCAGGTACGGATTGCGGAAGGAGACGTTCAGAAGACTGCTTTCAGAACTCGCTATGGTTTGTTCGAGTTCACAATCATGCCTTTTGGATTGAATAATGCACCTGCTACATTTATGGGACTCATGAATAGTATCTTCAGACCCTACTTGGACCAGTTTGTGGTGGTATTTTTGGACGACATCCTGATCTACTCGACCTTGGAAGAGCATGTGGAGCATCTGAGGAAGGTGTTGGAGGTCTTGAGAGATCAGAAGCTATATGGGAAGATGAGCAAGTGCGACTTCTGTCTCAAGGAGGTGGAGTTTCTTGGACACATAGTGGGAGCTGAAGGAATCAAGGTGGAGCAGAAGAAGGTGCAAGCAGTCAGAGTCTGGCCGGTGCCTGCTGATATTCATCAACTCAGGAGTTTCCTCGGCATGGCGAGTTATTATCGACGTTTCATTGAAGGATTTGCCAAGGTGTGTGCACCGCTCACGGACATGTTGAAGAAGCAGGAGAAGTGGCTATGGAGTGACAAGGAGCAGCAAGCNAGCAAGCGTTTGAGAGGATTAAGGAGTTCTTGACACAGGCACCTGTGTTGGCAATTGCAAGTCCAGAGCTTCCTTTCACCATCATCACGGACGCATCAAATTTCGCAGTGGGAGCCATTCTTCTCCAGGACCAGGGCAAAGGATTGCAGCCTGTGGCATATGAGAGCAGGAAGTTGAGTCCTGCTGAGCAAAACTTTGTAGCACACGAGCGGGAGATGTTGGCTATTATCCAGGCTTTGAGGATTTGGCGATGTTATGTGGATGGCCGGAAGGTGTTCATAAAGACCGACCACAAGAGCTTGGAGAAGTTTATGACGCAGCCAACGTTGACACCAACACAAGCAAGGTGGATGGAGTTTCTGCAATAGTTCGACCACAAGATTGAGTACTTACCTGGAAAGATTAACCCGGCAGACGCTCTATCCAGGAGGTGTGACCTTGCAGCTGTTTCAGTCATTAAGGAGAATATGGACTTCAAGAAGAAGCTTCAGAGAGGTTATGAGGAGGACCCAGAGTTTGCTGATGGTGGAGCAGCTGAGTCCAACTCGAGTATGCAGAAGAAAGACGGCATATGGTATTATGGTGATTCCAAGAGAGTGGTGGTACCTGACATCAAGGAGCTACGAGACTTACTACTTGCGGAGCATCATGACTGCTTATATGCTGGACACTTTGGAAGCGAGAAGACGGCAAGCGTGCTGAAGCGGGAATACTACTGGAGAAATATGGACAAGGACATCGAGGAGTGGATCAGGAGTTGCGATGCGTGCCAGAGAAACAAGACACCAAATCAAAAGAAGGGAGGTACATTGCGGCCCCTGCCTATTCCAGAGTATCCTTGGGAGCAGATTGCTATGGACTTCATCACATCGTTACCAGTCGGTGGTCAAGGGCACGATGCAGTATGGGTTGTGTCTGACAGACTCAGCAAGATGGCTCACTTCATTCCCATGAAGGAGACTTCTACGGCAGCAGATGTGGCACGGCTATTGTTTGATCATATTTTCAGACTACATGGGTTGCCGAAGGTGATCGTTTCAGATCGGGATCCAAGGTTCACTAGCAACTTTTGGCAGTCATTGTTTACTTTGATGGGGACCAAGCTGAGTATGAGCACTTCCTATCATCCTCAGACAGACGGGCAGAGTGAGAGGCTCAACAGAACTCTGCAAGAGGTGCTCAGGACTTTCACTATGGAGGACCCTTCAGAGTGGGACAAGAAGTTGCCAGGACTGGAGTTTGCCTACAACAACAGCATGCAGGGATCCACCAAGCAGTCACCATACGCTATGGTTTATGGACGAGGAGTATATCATCCAGGGAACATCTTGTTGGAGAAGGCCAAGGAGACTCAGGTTCCCACTACACAAGCTTTTATGAAGCAGATGGCCAACACTTGGCACATGGCGAAGACGTGTATTCAGAAGGCACAGGAAGAGCAGGTCAAGCATGCTAACAAGCACAGGAGGGAAGTGACATTCCATGTGGGCGACAAAGTACTCTTGTCCACAGAGAACCTACCTTTCACAGGCAAGAGGAAACTGCAAGCACGGTTTACAGGTCCCTTTGTAGTGCTCAAGCAGGTGAACCCAGTGGCCTACAAGTTGGAATTTCCTTCAGGCTGGCGTATCCATGATGTGTTCCATGTCAGTTGTCTACGGCCATACGTTGACCCGAATGAAGGACATCCAGGACGACTACCTACACCGCCACCACCGGTCGAGATCGATGATGTATTGGAGTATGAAGTGGAGGCGATAATCGGCGATCGACGAGTCAAGCGAGGTCAACGATTTGTCCAAGAGTATCTGGTCAAGTGGAAAGGCTACCATGCAGACGACAACACTTGGGAGCCAGAGGCCAACTGGACTCATTGTAAGAGTAAGTTGAGACGTTATCTGCAGAATGCGTCGAGGACGTCGCATCTTGAGGAGGGGGATGATGTAAGGTCATAGGTTTATAAAGTGCATTTTTGAGTTTCATGAAAGTATATTTTGATTGTATAGTAGTGTAGAGTGCATTTTTGTGGTCATTTTGATATAAAGTTCATCGAATTTGGTCAAGTATTGAGAGAGTTATGGATTTCCGAAGTTTAATTAGTTTTGAGGTCGGTTGACGACTGTCCTTAATTCGCGGTGAGCGCGACCGTCGGATTGACCGACAGCGTCGAGCGATCTGGCCCGTTAGAATGAACTCGAACCTTCACGTAAGTTCGGCTGACGCGGAGTGCCGACTAGGTCGATTTACCTAGAAGTTTCGGTTTAGCCTAGCGCGTCTAAGATAGAATATTCTAGTAATGTCGATGCATGTATGTGGACGTCAATTCGGCCCGACACGTCGGATTAGACTGATCTGGCTTACTTACGAATATTCTGGAAGGGACGATTTGACGAACACTTAGGAAAATCCGTAGCTTCCTCCTAGGGAGGAGCACTTAGGCAGAAAATTATAAATAGGCATAACTTCTTTGTTTCTTATCAGTTTTCACTTCTGTAAATTTCTACGGGTTTGTAATGACAAGGCCTTTCATCCTACATCAATTGTGAGCAGTTTCTTGCTACTCAAAATGTTGAGTATTTTCCCTAAGCTTTGTTAGTGATATGCCGCTGCACTCTCTAGTATGATGGCAACTAGTTCCTTTCCTCGTGAGTCACTACGCTTCCACTAGGGCACTTTGCCCCTTTCATTGGGGTTTAAGCTTAAGATAGGTCTAGTCAGTGTGCATTGATTTTTGGATGCGGATCTTATGTGATTGCTGACTTAGGTTAAGTCAGTCTGCTGGATTATTTGACCTAATGTAGTTAAAGGGTTTAAGGGCTTGGGTTAATGGATGCAAGGGCTTTCCTTTACCTCTCTTTAGTTTGCATGACGTATTAAAGGTTTATAATTTTCTGCCTAAGTGCTCCTCCCTAGGAGGAAGCTACGGATTTTCCTTAGTGTTCGTCAAATCGTCCCTTCCAGAATATTCGTAAGTAAGCCAGATCAGTCTAATCCGACGTGTCGGGCCGAATTGACGTCCACATACATGCATCGAAATTACTAGAATATTCTATCTTAGACGCGCTAGGCTAAACCGAAACTTCTAGGTAAATCGACCTAGTCGGCACTCCGCGTCAGCCGAACTTACGTGAAGGTTCGAGTTCATTCTAACGGGCCAGATCGCTCGACGCTGTCGGTCAATCCGACGGCCGCGCTCACCGCGAATTAAGGACAGTCGTCAACCGACCTCAAAACTAACTAAACTTCGGAAATCCGTAACTCTCTCAATACTTGACCAAGTTCAATGAACTTTATATCAAAATGACCACAAAAATGCACTCTACACTAATGTACAGTTAAACATACTTTGATGAAACTCAAAAATGCACTTTATAAACCTATGATCTTACATCATCCCCCTCCTCAAGATGCGACGTCCTCGACGCATTCTGCAGATAACGTCTCAACTTAATCTTACAATGAGTCAAGTTGGCCTCTGGCTCCCAAGTGTTGTCGTCCGCATGGTAGCCCTTCCACTTGACCAGATACTCTTGGACAAATCGTTGACCTCGCTTGACCCGTCGATCGCCGACAATTGCCTCCACTTCATACTCCAATACATCATCGATCTCGACCGGTGGTGGCGGTGTGGGTAGTCGTCCTGGATGTCCTTCGTTCGGGTCAATGTATGGCCGCAAACAACTGGCATGGAACACATCATGGATACGCCAGCCTGAAGACTGGACACCCTATATTTGTCAGGGACATAACAGAAATAGCAAGACAGGTACTTGCCATGAAAATAGCTCTTGGATCCATTATAGGGACTCTCACTGACCAAACGTTCAGTCTGATAGGATGCAAGACTGATTGGAGTGATGAGTGCTACCTAAACTTGGAGACTATACAAGAGCTTCATTTCTGGCAGGAAGCTTTTGAGACATTCAATGGGGCTCCATGAAACTTCACATGTCTCTTCAGATGAACTTGCGTGTAGATGCAGCTGAGCATGGATGGGGGGTTGTTTTGATTAATATTCTCTCTAAAAAAAAATGGCACATGAGTAGCTCACTGGAGCTAGAGCTGGTTGGTACTTCATCAACAAGGAGGGAGCTGGGGGGTCTGCTAGCAGCACTACAAGCTTGCTCAGAGCTCATGAAGAGAAAGCAACTTCTTATTAGAGCAGACAATCAAGCTCTCTACCACATTCTCAAGAAAGGGGGGTCAGCTAAGGAAGACATTTAACAAACGTCAAGCTGTATTATCAGGCTAGCTGGAGAGCAACAGTTGAAATTAATGGTAGAGCGAATCCCAAGGGAGCAAATCCAAGAAGCAGATTTGCTCTTTATAACAAGAGAGAGAGATGATTTTACTCTGTCAAACCTAGCCTTTTTGGAGATGGAAGAATTATAGGGTCCACACATCACTCGAGAATAAGAAGCTAGCTAGATTTTTTGCAAAGTTCTTTTAGGCGGGTCTCACTGGTGGCTTGCTCCCTGGTTCCAACTTGAACTTGTGCCCATAGCTCTCTGTGGAGGTAATCCTGCAGGTAGCTCCTCACGAAACATGCACTTGAACTCCTCCAACAGCGTCTTAATTTGGGTAGGCATCTCGACAGGCTTCTTTTTCTCTTGAGCAGTTGGGCTTTGCTCCTTCTGAGCAAGGGGATTTGACACCACTACCAGGTGTGAGCGCAGAATACTCTATAAACTTCTTCACTCCAAAAATCCATTGATGAACAGGCGGCGATCCACGCTCTCCAATATACTCTACTGGCTTAGGCGCACATACTTCCAATGCGAGTGGAATAACCGGTTGCACCAGTGATTGAACATGAATTGGTGGTATAGCAGGTGTAGGTGCCGAACTCGTTGAAGAGGCGTTCCCCACAACAATCTGCACCATTCTCTCCACCTCCTCGCGCATATTTTGTTGAATTGGGTGTAGACTTCTCCTCCAATTACAGTTGCCATTTGCCTCAGCGTTGCCTGCATCTCTTGTTGCTCTCCGGTCATTGTTGGCGCTGCCAGCTGCTCCACGCGCTCAACATGCTCAACATGTTCGCCTCCTCTAGCCGTCGACTGCGACTTCTTAATATAATAATGCAAACTAGCCCAGCTCCAATACGGAAGGGGCGGAGTGCTCTAGTGGAAGCGTAGTGATTCATGAGGGACCAAACTAATTGCAATCATACTCTAGAGTGTAGCGGCATATCACTAAGAAAGCTTAGAAAAATTACTCAACATTTTGAGTAGCAAGGAAGTGCTTACAAATGAACTAAGATGAAGGGCCTTGTCATTACAAGCTCGTAGATTTTTACAGGAGTGAAAACTGATGAGAAACGAAGAAGTCATGCCTATTTATAGTTTCCTACAACAATTGCTCGCCCCTAAGAGGGTGGGCCGCTTAGCAACAAAATTTCTAAGTGTTTGTCATATTGTCCCTTCCAAAATATTTGTGAGTAGGCCGGATCAGCCTCATCCGACATGTCGGGCCGATTTGACGTCCGCATACATGCATCAAAATATCTACAATATACCAACTTAGGCGCGCTAGGCTAACTCGACACTTCTAGGTACACCGACCTGGTCGGCAATTCGCGTTAGCCGAAATTACGTGAAGGTTTGAATTCACTCTAACGGGCCAGATCACTCGACGCTGTCGGTCAATCCGACGATTGCGCTGATTGCAATTGAAGGATTGTCGTCGACCAACCTTTGAACTAATTAAACTTCAGAAATTCATAACAAACTTTCTCAATATTTCACCAAATTTGACGAATTTTATATCAGAATGACAAAAAAAATGCACTCTATGATCCTATGACCTTACAACCTCTGCTCAATATATCTGAGCAAAATTTGTGTATGACTCATTAACAAGCTCTAACCTCTGTAGTCTGCAAAGTAGCTGCAGAGTTGTGGAGTGACAAGATTGGTACAACACTAAAGTGTGTGGGAGGCAGATTACAGGTGATCAAGAATGTGGAGAAGCAACTACATGTTTGAAGAGCTATAACAAGTGCCGTCTGCAACAAAAGCAAGAGAGATTCAAACAACCTAGCAGCATTTCAACTGCCCTTAGCAATTGTAAGTCTAGCCTCTAGCATGAATATGCTCTTAAGCAAAGTAATCTTGAAGAAGAGATGTATAAGATATACATAGATGAGCATTAGTAAGCAACATAAGCAGCATTAAAGCAAGATCCATCAGAATGAATCTAGATAGAGCTAGAGAAGAAGAGAAAACTTTAGTTCATATCAGCTTAGTCTCCAGCTCACTGCACTCTGCACATTTTTATACGATGGGGTGTCGTCAAGGTACGTGCCTCGCTGAAACTTGAGCGGAGCTTGAATCGTTGAGTCGTCAAGAATGTGATTGACCTTAATCGATCCAGCTAGCCCAACGTGACAGTGAGCAAGCGTGAACGCTAGAATTAGGCGCCCAAACTTTTGAAGCAGTCAATTTATCGTTGTTGCATTACCGTCATTGTCGCAACTGCTATCCGTTTGACGGTGCAACACGCGCAACGCAAGTCACGGCCGCCTATGTAGTGATTTTGGTTATAATGTATTAGTTTGCTTTTATTTCAATGCTTTTAAATATTTTTTAAGTAGTATTGTGTGGATTCAAGTGTGAATAGATACTTTAGTGACTTGGTTCATGCCCTTTGAACCTTCTAAGGCATTTTTGAAGTTAGAGGAAGGACGTAGAAGAACTCCATGTGTGAAAGGGGCAGAGTGCCCTAGTGGAAGCGTAGTGACTCACGAGGAACAAAGCTAGTTGCAATCATACTCAAGAATGCAGCGGCATTTTGCTAAAAAAGCTTAGGAAAATTACTTGACATTTTGAGTGGCAAGAAACTGCTCACAATTGATGTAGGATGAAAGGCCTTGTCATTACAAACCCGTAGAAATTTACAGAAGTGAAAATTGATAAGAAACAAAGAAGTTATGCCTATTTATAATTTTCTGCCTAAGTGCTCCCCCCTAGGAGGAAGCTACGGATTTTCCTTAGTGTTCGTCAAATCGTCCCTTCCAGAATATTCGTGAGTAAGCCAGATCAGTCTAATCTGACGTGTCGGGCCGATTTGACGATTCCACATACATGCATGGACATTACTAGAATATTCTATCTTAGACGCGCTAGGCTAAACCGAAACTTCTAGGTAAATCGACCTAGTCGGCACTCCGCGTCACCCGAACTTACGTGAAGGTTCGAGTTCACACTAACGGGCCAGATCGCTCGACGCTGTCGGTCAATCCGACGGTCGCGCTCACCGCGAATTAAGGACAGTCGTCAACCGACCTCAAAACTAATTAAACTTCGGAAATCCATAACTCTCTCAATACTTGACCAAATTCGATGAACTTTATATCCAAATGACCACAAAAATGCAGTCTACACTACTATACAATCAAAACATACTTTCATGAAACTCAAAAATGCACTTTATAAACCTATGACCTTACAATGTGGCCAAAGTCAAAGGTGCCATTTTTAGGTCAAAAGGACATGTGTACAATATTCTAGAAAGAAGTCGCAAATTTTGGGATGTGTTTGGGTGCCAACACATCAACATGCACCTTCCTAGAAATCACTTATATAGCAAGTATATAAACAAGAGCTAGAACATAGAAAGGCATTCGAGAATCACTCTTGTACTTGCCAAGTTTGAGAAATATATTAACAATCTAGAAACCATCTCTCTTTCAAGAAGCTACCACTTGTGTTTAAAGATCCTAGTCTTGAATCGATAGAGTATTCTACTTTCTTAAGTACTTTATTTATCTGTTTCACTACAGCCTAAGTACAAAAAGTCAGCATTGACTCACCGACCAAAAGATTGACTTTTACACAATTAGCATTAAAGTCAAAGTCCAAGTCACACAAAAGAGCGGCTGCGGCAGGTCAAATCGACGCTCAGCAATGGGTGGGGTTTGACAGACAAGTCAGCTGGAAAGCTAATTATGTTGAGACCAGCGAATGATCTATACCGGCACATGCCAGTAGGGCAAGACTAATTGGACAGCCGACCTGGCCATGCCAAGTCAGGAAAGCTGTGTGAGTGGGCGTGCCACTTCAGCTAGGACCTCTTGTGTGACGGCCACAACTTAGGCGTCCACCTCAAATGTTGCAAGCTTGCAGGCCACGCAGGCAAGAGTGCTCACTGAGAAGCCAAGCAATAATGTGCGACAGTCACGAGGCGTGCATGCATGGTGAGTCACAATTGGTGTGAGGAATGGAGTAGTGGCGGCATGCAAGCCAAGCGTTGTGATTAAACGTTGGAGTTTACGAGAGAGGACGGCATGCGTGGTGCCTGGGAAAGGCACGAGCCGTGCACAAACTTGCCTCATTCTTGCCCTCACATTTTGCCAAAAAGCAGGAGGGAGCGCAGGAGCAAAAGGAAAGGAGAAGAAGAAGCGCGAAGGAGGAGGAGTTCCCTAGGCCACAAAAGAGCCGAGAAGCCACGCTTTTGCCGATGCTTGAAGATTTTCCTCTCAATGTATCATAGAAAATCAAAGCTAGGAGTTCCCAAGAAGGGATTTCACTTGTAAGAGTTAGAAAGCTTGCATAATAGAATATGCTAGTACTGCTTGTGCAGATATGGACCAAACACCACGAACGTGCAAAGAGCACATTCAATGGTGAGTGCTGTGTTAATTGCCAAGTTCTCAAAAATCTCATTTGTCGAATTGCTGATAGCAAGAGGGGGATTAACAAGTAAAGATCTCAGTGACGAACTGAGCACGCGTAGCCGGCAGTGTGAATTGCTAAGGCGCGGTGTTGAGCAAAGAGCTCAAGCCAGGCCAGCATAGATGCCATAGTTTCAAAGGTTTGTAAGCTGTGACTTTGCAAAAGTTAAGCGAAAGCCCTGGTGGGCGATTTTCTCTGAACCTGGTGTTGTTTGTTAATTTGCTTAGACGTGATTTTTGCATACTACAAATTTGTTCGCTTGTGTGAACCTTCAATTTGGGCAAAAGTGAAGTAAGACACTTCTGTCCTACTTGTCAGGAGAATTGGAGAGTGATAAACTTCTTGCAAAATTCACGAATTCCTAAATTAGGAAGGACAGCGGACCAGCTCGGTATGAAGACACTGAATGCCGATTTCCCACACTTAATGGTACAAGTGCAGCTAGCCCAGAAATAAGTCAGCCACAGTCAGCCTGCCACCGACACACGTGCAAATGTCCATTGACCAGGTTAATTTGCAAGGTGCAAAAATGCACCGACCAGTCGACCAAGGACCGCTCACACTCAAGGACTTCCACCGACATGTCAACTAGGTTAACGACACATGTGCTGAGAAGCTACACACCGGCCCAGGACCCGACGCTGTTAGGCACGACACCATTTCATGTTCGCGTCAAGTTGGCCTGGAAAAAATCTAGAGTGAACTTCTAACCGGCTTAGATAGTGAAGTTGTGGGTAACCGACCCCAAGGAAAGTTGCAAGAGAAACTTCGTTAACATCGCAATAGGCTCGACCATTTATTTCCCTTCTTCTGCGCCCTTTTTCTGCGCAGTGTTAAAACGCAATTGTTGGGATATATCCTGCCAGACGTGTCCCTCTTTCACTACTCAGAATGTATTGTATGGTGGAGGTACCTGCTATGACGACGAACTGACGAGCTTGATAAGCATTACCCGAACACTACAGCAAAGTCTGCATCTGATTCATAATGCAGCACTTTCCACAAGAGTTTCTGGAGGCTCCTCGCCCTCTGGTGGCTCTTGTGGGCGTGCCTGAACTTCACACAAAGGTAGCAGAGTATCTGCAGAGCCTGCAGCCGCCAGTGCTGTCTCTCTCCATCCACGATCCGGCGAAAGTGACTGCCCTCGGTGGCAGGGAGAGGAGGCCCCCAGATGCGAAACTGCCCCCTCCTGTTGGGATCATAAAAGCGGACTGGCTGACGAAGCACAAGGAAAGATCGGCCTCTGTTGTCGTCGTGTTCTTGGAAAGGGAGCGGGTCTATGGAGACCCCGCGCAGTGGATGGGGGTGTGTGCGGAGGTTGACAACATCAAGTAAGTCTCGGTGTGACTTCCTGAAGGAACTTTCCCAAGAACCTAGCAAAATGAATGTCTTCTCGCTCTAAACGGTATTGTGATGCTCCAGTGTACACGCCAACTGATCACATGTTTTTTCACTTGCTAGCATTTACGGGGCTACAAGTGGAAGCTACTAGTGGCGGCCTCTGCAAGTGTATTTGAAAGCATCATGTACGTAACTAAAAGAGTGAGTATCGCGTCACTGTTGCTCACAAGGGCTTCCCAAAAGGGTAGCTCCCTCATTACTAGAAAGCAATAGAAATGTAAGCCATCACCGCTTCTTCAATCCTACCCCTTTCTTCATCAGTGGGCAAAACTTGGGGAGGCTGTTCCTTGCTCTGCAGCTCATGAAAGCTGCGCATGCCGGGTAAGGTGAGAGCATGCAGATTAGTCCCTTCTCAGCACGCCCAAAGGGTAGATGAGCTTGCAGTAGCAGTAGCACCCGCCAGAAATGTATGACTAGGTGATATCGTAGCACGGCTTACTCGCAGGGGAGTGAAGTGGGGAGAGGAGCGTAAGTTAACGGGAGCTTCTTCGGCATGGTAGCTCCCTTCTTACCAGCCAGCGAGGGAGGAAGGCGTGGGAAGGTACAGCTGCTCAGTGCATGGGAGGGGACGGGGGTCATTGTGGGGGGGCAGCACGCAGGCCCCCCCCCTCTGGGCTGGGTAGAATAGACACATCTGTCAGTTTGAACCGGACACACATGTCAGCATATTGCGCGGTCCCCCTGAGCTCCCCCTGGTCGAGTGGGAACACCAGCACCTTACAGGTTTGATAGTTGCTCAGAATCTGTTGAGCTTGAAGACAGGTCAAACAGCCCCTGCAGAACATTGTCAATCGCACGAGCACATGCACGTGTGCACATGGACTCGTGCACATGCTTGCGGGTGCACATGGACATGCACATGTACGTGGACGTGCTCATGCACCCATACGCGTGTGCATACGCACCTAGTCGTCCCCTGCCCCGTCCTCGACTCAAGCCCCACCTGTCCCCATCTTCTTGCACCTTCTCTGAGTTCTCTTCTGTTTCTTTTCGTTGTTTTGTTTCGTTATTTTCTGGCAAATGTGCAGAAATGTGGTGAGAGGGCGCAACACGAAGCTCCTGGTCGTCGTCGTCCACTCCACGAACGCAGGTGACTACGCCCAGCATCAATCATGTGTTCACGCACGCGCACGCCACAAGCGCACGCCTTGAACGCCCGCCTCAGATGTGCACAGGCACACGCAGAGGTGTGCTTACATGTTGCGCGCGGGTATGCATGCGTCGACACCTGGCATTGCACACGTAAACATGCGTTTGCACATGCACATATAATCTGACGGTTGAACACAACTCCAACGCAAACAGACGCAAGTTCTGGTCATGCGAAGGCTTTCTACTCTTCTTACCACCCCTCGTGCAGTCAGTCAATGAGCCCCCTCCTACCCTCGCATCCGCCCGCCTTCCCTATTGGCCTGCCTGCCCGCTTGCCTAGCAGCGTCACCCATGCGTGTTCTTTCCAAGGCCCAGCCCGCTTTCCCTAGTTGCACCCGCGAGCGCGTTGTCTATGTGTACCAGCCTGCTTGCCAGAGTAGCACCCGTGCCTGTTGACTTTCTGCGACCCAGCCCGCTTGCTCGCCCGAGTAGCACCCGCGCGGTGTGTGTCTTCTGCGACCCAGCCCGCTTGCCCTACTAACGCACGTATGCGCGTATTCTGTTGCCCAGCCTGCCTGCTTGTGTTGAACGCTATGAACGTAAATTTCCGGACCTCGCTTGCCTGTTTGCCCCAGTCACGCACAAGTGAGTGGATTCTGTGTTGCACCTGCCGGCTTCCCCTTCCGACTCGCACATGCATGCGCGCGCGTGTGTGGCTTCCATGACCCAGCCTGCCTGCCTGCCTGCCGTAGTTGCACGCGCGTGAACGTTTCTGTGACCCAGCCCTGCGGTCCCCCCCGTGCGGGCCAGGTGGCGTGCGGCTACCTGGTCCACGCGACTTCCCAGGCCTCCGTTCGCTCGCCACACGCTTCTTCATGTTCAGCTTCCCTCTCGCTTGTGACGACTCGGTTATTGACCCTGAGTTGTTTCCTAAGCCGCAAACCCTGACTACAAAATCCAAAACCTTAAATTCAGATGTGAAACCCTACGCCCGACTCCCGGAATGCCGGAACCCCAAACCCTGCTCTCTGAAATGTGATGGCGATGGGGGGCATGGCCCGGCGACACGCGGCGGATGCGCTCGTGCTCGCGCCAGGCGAGCCAAACGAGGAGCGCTTTGCAACTCTGAGGAAGCGCGCTGAGGTGGACCCCCGCTGCTGCCTCCTGTTTGCCGCCGCCACCGCCGACGCGCCCGAGCTGCGGCGCTCCCTTGCCAGGTGTCCCCCCCCTCTCCCCCCCCTCCCCCTCTCTTCTCCCTCTCCCCCCTCTTCCTAACGGCCTGCTCGGGCCTTCCCATTTTTGACCTCTGCATTCTTTCTCTTTTCTCATAACCTGGCCGACCCCTTTTACCCCTTCGACGCCAACTATCTCGCCTTGCACTCTGGATGGAAGTTCATGGGAAGAGACAGCTCGTGTGTACAGATGCACCCATCTGTCTCTCTTGTTCAAGCTCGTGCGTGCACGTTCTGACTTACGCGTTGTTGCACTCGTAAGCAAAAGTATAAGCATACACATGCGCGTGCGAATCTACGAGCACAGACCAACACATTAGTCAAGAGCAAGCGACCGCAAGCAACCATCGCCGGAGTAGCGGGCGCGTGGGCCTGTTTGTGCCCGTGCACACATGCCCGTGCCCGTGCCCGCAAGCTCACCCGCGCACCCAGCCGCTTTCATGTGCGCTCGCGCGCGCGCGCGCACTCAGGCTGGGCGGCGCGGCGCTGGAGGCGGCGGCGGCGTTCTACCGCGAGGAGGGTCGGCGCGTAAAGGCGCGCGTGGAGCGCCGCGCCTACTCCCACTCCGAGCTCTCCGTGCGCTACTACTTCAAGGTGCGCTCAGGATCAGGGTTAGGGTTCCGGTTTCAGCCTCAGGTTCAGGGTTGGGGTTTAGGTTTCGTGCTTAGGGTTATGCATACAGTTAGGGCATTGGGTCAGGGATAAGGTTTAGGGTTAGGGTTACGGTTTGAAAGCAGATTTAGGGTCAGGGTTAGGGTTCAAGGCCCGACTTCTGATTCCTGGAGCCCTGGAGCCCAAAGCTTTGAAATATTACCCTGAATTCAAGCTCTAAGCCCCCCCCCCCCCAACTCCCAGCCGGAGCTCTCCGAGCGTGCTTCTGCTCCGAGGTGGGTGGGTCGATGGGTGGGTGGGTGGTGCGTCTAAACCCCGAACCCTAATTTCTTAACCCGTGCTTAAGGCCCAAGCCCGTGCCTTCTGCCACTCGGAACTCTTTTCGTGCTACTGCTTCCAAGTGTGCTGTGGTACGGAGCGCCTGACCCTTAAGGTCATAATACAATACTCATGCCTTACATGAGAGCTCCCTTCTCATTCCGATCTCTTCGCGCGCTCTTGCTCCATGGTAGGCTGCGCTCTGCTGTGCTGCGCCGTGGTGTGCTGTCGCGTGGTGGATGTGCCTGACTCCTCCGCCCCCGCAGCCCCAGACTCTGCAGCCCCAGATGTTGAAGTAAAATTTCAGCCCTGAGTGAGCCTGAGGCTCTGTTGCCTCTTTGAGCTCCCCGTCTGCTGCCAGTGCCACTCAGCCCTAGGCTTGCTCCGACTGGTCGGCAGAAGTCGGAAGGCCCCCTCAAGTCTGCTGCCGCTGCCGCTGCTGCCGCTGCTGGTGATGCTGGTGGTGGTGGTATCGAGATGAAGATGTGGCGTGTCTCTGACCTAACTCTGCACAACAGATGTCTAGACCCCTAGGCCTCCAGCCCCCATAGACCCCTACACCCTTAGACCCCATAGACCCCTAGGCCCCCCAGACTCGCCCTAGACCCCTAGACCCTAGACTATTAGACCCCTAGACCCCTAGGCCCCTGAGGCCGTGCTCACACATGAAAGCTATGAGCGCAAGGCGAAGGCACTTGAAAGGCAAAGGGAGGGGGGTCTCTTCCCCTATGGGGACGTTGCTGGCGTGGATGTTCATTGCCATCCCTCTCCCCCCTCTAACGCCCGCCGGGAGGCGAGCGGTGGCGGGCGGCGGTGCCAGATGGCGGTCTTCTGCGAGTTTGGCCGCGACTGGCCGGGGGCGCTGCACAACTACCAGGCGGCCTACGCCACCCTGCGGGAGGTACTGCCGCCACCCACCCCCCACATTCCAACAGCTAATCCCGAAATCCTAAAAGCCGAAACGCTAAACATGGCACTCGTGGTACAACTGACATCGTACGCAAGAATCAGGCGGCCTACGCCGCCCTGCAGGGAGGGTGCTGCCGCAGCACCCCCCTACACTCTCGCGATGGTCTTAATGAAGGACGGGGACCACAAATTCTTGGACTTCGCTGGAAGCTCCACACGGCCACCCTTCGGCTCCTTCTGCCCTACCCCAAAAGGCAACAGGCTCCTCTCCCCCTCTCCTGCTCTGTGGACCTTCGCCGCTGTCACCGTCTCAAATCTTGCCTCCTCTCCAGCCGCCTGCAGCTTCCCTGCCCTGTTAATTTCTCTAAGCACCTCGTCCCACTGATTGCCTGAGGGGAGGCTTGAGGGGGAGGAATTTGTTTGAGTCGTTTGGAAGCTGCCCCGTTGGGAGCCTCGCTTGAGAACCAACCTCTCAAGCCCATCTGGTGGAGGCTCGTCCGGGAAGACTGCCCTCACGGAGGAGTCTCCTGCCAGACGCGGGGATGGTACCTCGTGTGCGATCGTGACCGACGGGGAGAGCGCGGGGAGAGCGGAGAAGGAGCGCATCTGCCCGCGTCGCCAGGCGCGTTGCCGGGCGATGCTGAGGATGGCGAGGCTGGCGCCCTGGAGACCCCCCCCTTGAGGGTTCAGAGAGAGAGAGAGGGAGAGAGAGAGAGGCTCTGTCCGTGGCGTGAGATGCGGGCAACCACACGTGTGGCGGGCGGCTGGCATCTGAGAGACATCCGAGAGGCACTCGAGAACGAGCGAGCATGAGCTTGGGGGGCATGGTACGGAATCGATGTGTGTATACTAGTGCAAGGTACCCAGATGAGTGTGCCCTGCTTGCTCCAGGTCTTGCTCAGACCCACCTCAAAGAATCGCGCACCTCAACCTCACTCCTGAAAGAATATCCTCTTCCCCCCCTTCCTACTGGGCTTTCATGCCCCTTGCGCTGCCCTCCTCTCCCTCCCCTTGCCCCTCCTCTTGCCCCTCCCCCCCCCC
>WELA01012722.1:1147779-1159562 GCA_009602735.1 Mesotaenium endlicherianum
CTTCTTCCTCCCCCTCCCCCTCCCTCTCTCTCTCTCTGGAAATAGATGCTCCCCTATACACTCGTGCACACGAGCCCTACAGCGTCAGTATAAATGAGCTTTAGGTACCACAGTACTTCATCCCCCCCTCCCCGTTAAAGACTTAGCGTGCTGCAGGCAAGGCTTCTAAATAGTTAATCTGCAAGGCCTCTCCATAACCCTAGGAGATGAAGCCCTCAGGTATCTGCTTTGCGGCCACAGATGGCACAAATCATCGCTAACAAGAACCCGCTCCAGTCATATAACATGCATGTCGTATGTGGTGTGCACAATGGTGGCGCCAATGGGGCTACTTGATTGCAAGCAATGTGAGTCTGTTGGAGGGCTCAATTGGAAGCGTTGCTGCTTTTGTGCATGTTCTTTGCCATTGATGTTGACGACAAACGGAAACTTACCAGGTGGAGGATAAGACATCCCAACGACGAGGAGAAGCGTAAGAGAAAAGACCAGTAGCAGCAGGGGCAATGGACTTCTGAGCAGTTATCGACTCAAAAGTGAGATAGGAGCACCAAATTAGTACAGCAGGGAGTTTGTTAGCCGAGCGGGTTGGGGAGAAAACACAACAATTCGTATCCAAGTAAAATGTGATTCAGAAAGATATGGGGGAAAGTTGCACCTATGCAGCTGAAGGGACGCCTATATTTGCCTACGATACTCGACAATGGGACCTACTCTGCTCCATCCTATCTGCTTCGAGGAGTATTCCATGCACTTTCTTCGCACTGTTCCGCTCAGTTCCGCTCTCCGCAGAGGTTAGCAGGGCCATGACTGGCCATGATGACTCATCCATCCAGCATCCATCGATTCCCTCCAGTTCCCTCCACCTCATGACCGCTTATGTCATAAGCAGCAAGATCGTCATCGATGCATGGCACTGCACGAATTGGCTCGCAGCTCCACCAGGCTCCACCTTCACTTCGATCCACTGCGATCCACTTAAATCGACCGGCGTCTCGTGAGAACTGTTGTGACCCAGTTCGACCAAGTGCGAACCTCCAATCTTTGTCAGAAGTCTAACGTCATCTATCCACCTTCAACTCATATGAGCCTCACATCCGCCGTTCGATGTTATAATGCGGGTATAATCGAAGGCTGAGAAATCGCTCTTCGAATCACGCCACCCTGCCCTACGGTTCCACATGCTCCTCCAGCCAACCCGAGACTACCTCTGTTTCCTCGATGAGGTGGGCACTGGGTACTGTCCGTATTTTGGCCGTCCCCTTCGACTGTTTGCCGTATCAATGATCATGAAGAAGTGCTAATACCAGCTAATACTATATTAATACTATGTTTCTTTGTTTCGATTCACATTAGTAGCGCGCTAGTTAAATTCATAGAGCTGTTAACTAAAGATCGACTTCCATTTCCTCGTCGAATATTTCATTGATTCTCAGATGTTTTTTTCCTCATTCATGGTTCTAGCTATCCCGATTCCCCACTTTGATTGCCCTCCCGGCTCACCAGACCATATTTTGCACTTGTTGGTCGCGAGTCGACAGTTGTCGCAGGGACGTCGTGACGTCGTGACATAGAAACGCTCTCGTCGGACTCCTGAGTCTTGACTCTTCAGGAAACCATGCAATCCTGAACTTCCGAGTCCCGACTCCCGACTCCCGAGAGCTCCTGGGTTCTGTATGTATCACTTTGTTCTATGTATGCCTGTCCCACGTATAACATTTATAGCAATTTGCGAAAATTTGCGAATGCAAAGCATCCACGTTGCATGCACTCAGACTGTTTCGGGTACAAATACAGAGAGCGTAACACTGCCAATTGGCTGCATGTGGCAGCCTCGGCAGCGATACCGAAGGCTTAATAGTCCTACATTACACGTTTGGAAGGCATGAAGCGTGTGTACTGGAGAAGAAATTGGGGAAGCTCGTCGAGAGCGGTGTGCTCAGCCGAGGGGCCTGCAGTGGCCTGCAGCTTGATCAGCTACGCTCCCGAGTCCTGACTCCTTCCCCATGGCGTGCTGGCCATATCCAAGCAAGTCCACATAGGCATTGGCAGTCCGAAACGTCTAAAGCTAAGATAAGTCTCAAGTCTAAAAGGATAACTATTCGCCGGCAATATGCTCGCTATAAGGCCTGTAGCTCCGCTGCAGTCTCAGTTATTTAACCTTCAACCCGTGCAACTTGCTGGTAGCAATTTGACCCGTTCATCTGCATCATTGCAATCGAGGATACACAGGAAAATTTTGCGCTCTTCCGTCTCTCCTCAAATTCACCGGCGTCAAGCATTTCAGTTGTCTTTCGCTACTTTATTGGCGAGTCTCAGCAGTGTCAGTCCGACCACAATGGCTGCAGAATCTGGCAACAAAGATCCCCAGAATTTCCAGTATACTCACCTTTGGGTGTCAAAAGATGGTGAGACCCATATAAAGGAGGCCACATTGTCAGGTTTTGATCTTAAGAAGTATGCAGAAAAGCCACAATATGTGAAGGAGGGGCCGTCACCTTCCAAGATCGTATTTACCCAGCTCGATCCTGGTCTTGAGCAAGACTTGCACTCATGCCCTCAAGTCCAATTCGTCGTTTGCTTGTCTGGCAGCTGGTAAGTGTCATATTCACTAACACGTAACTTGAGCATTCCCTTTTGACCATTATCATTCTAATCCCAAACAGGAAGCTATCTCAAAAGCATGTACACTGTGATCCATCCTCAACGCACCCTCTGCACAGAGACTAAGGGAGACATCTTTTTGGAGCTGAATGTACGAGTTAACCAATTAGAAGACTGTAAATTTAGATAGCTGGAAGATCACGAGTGAAGGTTGCAGGAAGAAAAGTCTCAAGTTTGGGGTTGGAGAGAATTGGCTTCTATCGGCTTTCACCATCGCGCACATCGAACTAGAGTGGTAAAGTAGAAGATAAGGTTCTTACGCTCATTCTGCATGAGTGAGCTACAATTTCTCTTTTGTCTGACAGTACATCAAACAGCATGTCTTTAGCAAACAATGTATGCATGAAGACCTGCTGTTATCCCCCTAAATACTTGTTATGCAGTATTTTGTAGCAGACAAACTGCTCATGAATTTGGAATTCGATGATACTGTGATGAGTAGCAGCACTCGCAGAATGCACTACGCTTCATATGTATATTTTCCTGCATGATTTTTAATCAAAAACAACATGTCTCCTATGCATGTATTGCATTGTCAAGGTGTAATTATCCAAGTGCAATTCGTGCAACGCCAAAATTCAACACACCTTACTGATTTAGTTGCAATAATACCTGCTCTGCCTTCACCCTGCAGGTACGTGAAAACAACCGATGGGACCAAGAAGGTGTTTGTGCCTGGGGATGTGCTGTTCCAAGACAACACAGCCGACTGCCCTTCTGAGAAGCAGCCCAAGCATTTCTCTGGTGTTGTCGGCGACGGGCCGAACCAGCAGCTCATAATTCAAGTGGATAGAAAGCCCGAGGTTGACAACCCAGGGTCCTTATAAGCTAGCAATAGCTACTATTGTATAATAGTCCTCACCTGTAATGTGGACACAGGTATAGATGTATACAGTAGATAGTCATGGAATAAGGCATGTGACGTGTCTCGTCATCCTGGATCCGGAAATCCGTCATCCAGGTCCTTCAAATCAGGAGCGTTCAAAATATCATCAGATCAAGCAGATTCCACTGCGTTTCTGTTCATATATTATTGGTTAGCTGCATCTGCAGTAATTACTCGTCTGGAAATTGTGTATGGCTGCTGTAAGCTGCACCGAGAGGATCAATTGGAAAAATATCCTTACTTGGTTGCATGTGATAATGCTTTGGGATACTATCAGAGTAGATGTAATCACACTGCAGAGCTCTAATAAATGGACCACAATCAGACAGTTAGAATATAGGGAGACACATCGTAATCACCAGATTTGTTTGCTCACTTTGGTAGTAATAATATATCAATAATTATATAATAAGCCCATACAGGCCGACCGTAATACGGCACACTGTTACCACCAGCTCTTTATAGTAGGGAAGGAGGAATCTACTTCACTACATTTTAACATATCATCACCAAAATCTTCAACGCTGGTGGACTCCTCCACATAAAACTGCAGTGTGAAGTGCGATAACCTAACACAACTTTTGACCAGAATTCTCAAGTTACACTACCCTACTGCATCTGACCTACAGATCCATATGGAGAAGCAGTCGCCGGGGCCTGGCCAGCAAGTGGGCAATTTCCGAAGTCTCCTCTTGCTCCAGGTCGAAGCCGCACCTCACGTACAGATCCTTTGCGGTGGTGTTGTCGGCGATGACGTGCACGTACAAATGCTCCACCCCTGCCAGGTGCAGAAGAACAAACAAAAAATGAAAAGAAATATAAAAATAATTTGTCGCCAAATTAAAAAATGATAAAAATATCAAAACCACCAGCAATATATTAGCTGATGAGATGGGCAGTGCAAGCGCACAGGCATCACTCTCTTGGCTAAACAAACGATCAGGCGGTACAAGCGCACCTGCGCATCTGCAGCGCACGTGCACACGCGGTACACGGGGGCAAAGGGGGCAGGAGCAGGAGCAAGGGCAGGGGCAGGGGAGCAGGGAACATAGAGAGGAGAAACATGAGCCTGTGCACAGACTTCCCCCCAAGAGGTCTGGCAAGGGATTGCGTCAGGGGTTAGCCTTAAGCTAAAGAAGAGGGTTCAGGGTTTAGCAGACAGCAGGGTGGGGACTCAAATTGAGCGTAGGCTTTCGCGCTAAAGCAGCATTGGGGTGTTACACCCAGCACATGCCGAGCTGGGAGAGATTGCAGGCCAGCCAACGCATGGTGGCGACACACGCACGTCCCGGCGTGACGCGCATGATGCCCCCCGGAACAAGTGCGCTGCCACACGCGGCCCACGCACAAGCTAGCCGTCTCTTCGCACGTGTTTTTGTTCTTTCGGGAGGAGGGTGGGCCGTTGGACAGCAAGACAGTACTTCACCTGACCACCACTGATCCGAACGCCACCCGCCGAGCGTCACTAACCTGAACGTCGCAAACATGAACATCACTGATCTGAACATCTGAACGCACACTTCTAAATGTTACCGAAATCCATCGCCCTGAATCACACCTCCACCCCTTGTACCATCTACCTCTTGAATCTCATCCCTCAGGAACACCATACACACCACCTGAAATTCAACAGGCCATCTGCCGCCTGGAGATGGATCACCTAGGGAAGCAAGGCGCAGGGAGAGCAGGAAGAGAGTGTGTGTGCACACACGCACCCCGCTCCTTGTAAAGAGAGCAGGCCTCCACTGAGCAGGAGAGGGAGGGAGAGAGAGAGGAGCTGGGCGAGCAGGGAGAGCAGGGGGGAATTGTTCTCACTTGCCCAAGCCAACGGAGCAAATCTCCACTGAGCACAGAGCGCGAGAGAGAGAGAGAGAGAGAGAGAGAGAGAGAGAGCAGCTGTGGAAGCAGGAAAGAGCAGGAAGAGAGTGTGTCACACGCGCACGCGCACACGCACCCCATCCCCCTTGGCGCGAGGGCAAAGCAGAGCGAAGCAGAGGAGAGAGAGGGGCTGAACGAGCAGGGCAAGCAAGACGAGGGCCGCGCACGCACCCCAGCCCTTGGCGACGGAGCAGGCCTCCACGACGAGCTTCGCGCCGACGCCCCTCCTCCTAGCGGCTCGTGCGACACACACGTTTGAGAGGTACGCCCTCCTCTCGCCTGCATCCACGCTCTGCAGGAGGGCGCAGGCACAGGGGAGGCAGGCACAGAGGGAGGCAGGCGGACGCAGAGGAAAAGAGAGGTACAGAGGGAGAAAAGGGAGGCGCAGAGGGACAGGGGAGGCACAGAGGGAGGAGGAGGACGGAGGGGGCAGGGCAGGGAGAGAGGGGTGAGAGGGGGGCATCAGCTGGGGCTCTTTTCCCACCTGCGTCTGCTGGAGCTCGGTTGTAGGGGGCAGGCACAGGGGGAGAGGGAAAAATAGGGGTGCTTTCTATGAATAGGTTTGGGGTTTCAAGAAGCACCAACTGGAGGCTTTCGTTTCCCTGGCTACACCTCAACAAAGCAGGCCTTACGACGAGCCGCGGTGCCGAAACTTGTCAAGCTCAGGAGAAGGGAGGCGTTGAGAGGAAACGGGAAGAGCGGGGAGTAGAGGGGAATAGAGGGGGAGGGTAAGGAGGGGGAGGGAATAAAAAGAGGAGGAAAAATCCTTTTGGCACTGATGTAAGCAAGAAGACTTGAAGTAGGAGTTACACGTCCCTCGACGCTGGCCCTGGGAGAGTCTCTTTCCAGAACAACAGCTGACAGTAGCAGACCTTACAAAGACACGTACAGCCTTATCCACGCCGTCACAGCAGACTTGCTTTCAGTGATGCCCTCAGTCCAAACAACCGCCAGAACCTCTCCATCAACGACCCCTGCCTTCACGACGGCTGACAAAGAAATCTGTAAGCAAGTGCCCGCCAGCGCGCCTCCAATACCTCAAACCCAAGCCATCTCTGGCCCCTTTGTTGGACCAGGGCACATGCAAACAGAATCCCAGAGCCCTCAACACTGCTACTGCTCTACTCTGGACGACCTGGGCACATGTCAACAGGACCCCAGACCCCTCCACGATGCTGCTCCCCTTGCAACAACCTGGGCACATGTGACCAGAAATCCCAAAGCCCTTGGTACTGCTGCTCGCCTCCGAACTCCCCTCCAAATGTCCTGGGCGCATGCGAACAGAGGCCCAGAAGCCCTCGGTAGCGCTGCTCAGTTCTGGCACATGTGAACAGAACCCCGAGACTCTTGACAGTGCTGATCAACTCTGGACGATGGTTGCGAGTGTGAACAGAACCTCAGCCGTGCTGCTCAGCTCTGGATAACCTGGGCACGTGTGAACGGGGATCCCAAAGCCCTCGACAGTGCAGCTCTTTCTCAAATGACCTGGGCACATGCGGCCAAAAAAAAAAAAACCCGAGACAGCGCGTGTCTGGGAGGAGGAGCACCTTCTGCATTTGGGGTTTATGTTTAGGGCTTAAGTTTGCGGCTTAGGCTTCAAGAGCCGAATTTAGGGTTTGGGGGTACCTGGGGGAGCCTGCCGGAGAGCTCCTCGCCGGGGAGACGCAGGCCTATGTTGACGTCCAGAGTGCCGATCACATACCGGGGGCCCCTGCCGTCGTCTGCTGCCACCTGTACTCACAAGCGCATGACACACAGCCCCTGGGTGGTTGGTCAATGGAGGGCTCCTCGTGAACCCTCCCTAGAGTGATGCTAGACTCCTCGTCGTTCTCGTCGTATCTCGCTCGCTGCTTGTTCGCAGCTGGAGGCGGGCTGCTCCGCCAGAGAGCCCTGGGGCGGGCGTCAACAAAGGTCTCTATGTAACATCTCGTTCACTGCTCATGGAGTGCTCGTGTAATGCGCGTGTGCTGCACGTGTACTGCGCGTGTACTGCGCATGTACTGCTCGTGTACTGCGCATGTACTGCACGTGTACTGCTCGTGTACTGCACGTTCACTGCTCGTTCGCTGCTCATTCACTGCGTGTGTACTGCGCGTCTACTGTGCGTCGGCTGTTTGTATCTGCTTTGTGCTGTTGACTGCGAGCTGCTGCTGTTTCCGGTCCCAAGTTCGACGTGAGTGGATTTTGAGCAGGCTGGTTTGCCGTTTGACCTTTTCTCTTGACTCACGTGATTATCCACCTTCCCACAGAATGCACGTGTGAAAGGGGAAGGGGGGTCTGCCATGTGACAGTCTCTTTTTGACTACTCGGATTAACCCTTTTTGGACCTTTTTGACCTCTTTATCCGCCTTCCCTAAAAAGGCACGTGTGAAAGAGGGAAGGGGGTCTGGGGGGGTCCATCCCAATGCCTAAAACAGAGCTAGAGTAGATCACGCTCCCAAAAAGAGTGCCACGTCAGCTTGTGGCCGTTGAAGGCAGCCGTTGACTAGCAAACGAATACCCCTACACCCCTAAACTTCTAACCTGTAGGATCACCGGGGGGTTCTTGGCCTATTATATAGATTTCTGGCAAAAGGGAATAAAACGTTCCCAGCGATGCCATCCTGTCGCACCATGCGTGCCTGACACACCATGTTAGCCTGTCACACCACGCCAGCCTGTTGCGTCATGCCAGCCTGTCACACCCCAACCTGCCTGGCACCACGCCTGGCAGTCTCTTCTAGAACCTTTGCAAGTCTCGAGTCTCGTATGGAGACATCATTCTAACCCCCCTCCCGCCCCCCCCCCCAAAGCCCCTTCCAAGCCCCCTCGCAGCCTCTTGTTGGGCACCCGTTATTGAGCTTCTCAAACCTTAGGCTGAGACGTTCCACGACGTGCTTCGCGACAGATTCACAGCAGACATACAGCCAAGCCCTGCGGAGGCACGCTCGTTGACTGCTTTCGTCCCACACGTGGTCTCGAAGGGTACGTTAGAAGAAGGGGTTTGATGCGAAGTGATCGATCCTCCGCAAGTGGAGAGACTTGTAAGGCTGCCCTCCGAATGTGTTACCTCGGGTTCCTCAGATGCCTCTCTATGCACCACCACTCACAGACCAGCACAAGGGTTTCCGAACGCCAGGTGCCAGCTAAAAATAATATAAGGGGGATAGCAACACTTCCATCATCACCAAAGGTTTTGGAAAATAAAAAGTACATCAGGAACTTTCACCTCCGAGGAGTTTTCAGCCCCACTATAAGCTCAGAGGTTCTTCTGAAGAGAGCATCACGGTATGCAGCATCACCTCTCTCCTCCCCTCCGCAGCAACAAAGAAGCTCACAAAGAGAGAAGAGAGAGGCACGCGAGGAGCACGCGAGAGGCATGCGAGAGGCACACGAGTGGCACGCGAGAGGCACGCGAGAGGCTAGGCACCCTCTCCTATGGTCATTATTCCGCACGTGAAGCCCTAACGGACAGAAGAGATCAAGCAAGGAGGGCCCCCCTCTGGGCTTACAGCGGAGGAAGGATCCAAGTCTGAAGATCTGTCGAGGAGCGCAGCTTCACTGCATGCCGCCACCACACACGCCACGCGCCTAAACCCGAACTCCTTGCCCGCTACTTTTGCCGTGAGGGCCCTAAGCTCGTCCTGCGCCCTCATGCTCCTATGCTTCTGCTCAGAGGCAACAATGTCACAACCCTCTGCTCAGAAATTGTTCGGGAGGTGTTCAGAAATTGTTTGGGAACTCTTCAGGAACTGTTCGGAACTTTCAGAGACTGTTCGGGAGCTGTTCAGAAGCTGTTCCGGAACTTTCAGGGACTGCTCGAAACTCTTTGAAAACTATCAGGCAGCAGGCACTGGCCCAAGTGCTTTACACGTGCACTATTTTGTGTGTAAAAAGGCTGAGAACTCTTCAGACGCTGTTGAGAAGTTGTTCAGTCAACAGGCCCAAGTGTTTTGAACGTGCATATCTGCTTGACTAGGCTGGGAACATAAGACATGAAGACACATGTCACATGTGCCTGGCTTAGCATGATGCATATACCCCATTGGTCAATCGTACAAAATTTGTCATTGACCAGGTAGAAAAACCTTCAGAGTGGCATAAACACATCCATCTTGGCTGTTTCTGTCTGCCTGCATTCTAAAAGTAAGGCCGTTATGACGTCTCAACACACATGCCTAATGTGGTTCCGTCTCACAAACTACATCTAAGTCGCGCCTTCACACGAGCTGATGAATGCAACGTCAAGTGCAGTACTCATTTGCTGCAGTTTCTGCATGCGCAGTCACTCAACAGAGCTACTCATTACCACAAGTATGCAAGCAGCGTAGGCAAAGCTTTTGCAAACGGGAACTGAGCCACCAACCTCAACAAACATCGGCGATCTATCTTCAGGATATGAGTAGAAACTGTGAGACCTCAGATTGGCCGCTCCTGCAAGCTCTGCAGGGGAAGTAGCTACATAAACTCTATAATCGAGCTGCTCAGTTACTGAATGCAGCTTAGGTTCAGTTACAACTGCGCTGATTCTTCTAGGAGTCGACCGCGGTTCTGCAATCAATCGATTTGAGTATATGGCCTGTTGAGTGAAAGAAGCAGCAAACGAAGAAGATGAGCCCCAAAGAGATGGTGGCGGCAATACAATCACCATTTTGATGTATTAATATCCTGGAACAATATGCCAGGTCCTGCTTATAGCTGATATACACTAGTCAATCTGACGACAGGACTCACCTAACCTGTCTTTCACCACTAATCTTTTATGACGTATGATTGTCACATCTTAGTCCAGATGTTGTCAACAAAGAATGAGAGACGAGTGCGTCTACTAACGACAACGAGCTAATTCTGCATGAGCGCACCAAACGTCTCAAGAACAATCACATCCTTCATGCACTAAAAGCTCGTCCGGACAAGGTCGCCCATAAACTTGAAATAAGACATCCAACTTGGTCCACTGCATGGCCCAGCTAGACCAAACAAGACCAAAAGGCTGATGAACTATTTTTGGGTCCGCGGGATAAAGTTGTGAAACGATCGGAAAGAGGACGCTCTACTTTGAGCAAATAATCAACGCTTTTAGCACAATATATATGTGGAGCTATACCAAAACCAATTGCAACGGGACTTTGCAAAACATTGAGTTTTCGACAAGAAAGTTGAAACCTTTTGGTTTGTTGGTTCTAGTGACCGACGACTCAATTCTCGAGAACAGTCGGAGCAATCAGAGGCGCGGAGAGATCAAGTTGAGCTGGAGCGAGTTGGCAGTGATATTTAGTACTTTACGTTAAGGTCAAACTTACCATTCCTTACAAACGTGGTCTGTGAGCCTCTCGGACTATGGGAAATTTTGCGTCCGGCCCGCTCTCTGGGACGTATCCATCGCGACTGCATCATTGATATTACAGCTGTAGAATTTGAGAGTGTGATGGAGGGAACATTCTCATGCACGTATTTTTAAGGCGTTTAAGCACAAGACATGGCAAGCAGAGGAAAGGTAAGCTAGAGCTGGTCCCGCAAGGGCGTAGTCTGCAGGTTTAATTCGGGGATAAGGTCAATAGACAACTGCGCAGAAGGACTATACTTTGGACGTCTTTGGTTCGTAGATCTAGCCTTGAGGCAAAGAGTGTTAAGCGCCTGTGCACATCAGGGATGCGTTCGTTTCCAGCTGTCACTTGCATTTTGTAGGAGCGTGCTTATACTCTGCATTGCAGCTGACAGCTGGCACATGTCCCTAAGACCCCAGCACATCGGCGGCGTAGGATCGTGTGGACCGCGGATCCACCCGACACTTGGCAGTAACTTGACACCTGGAAGTGCTAGTAAAAAAAGTTAATAAGAAAAGAAGAGAAAATAAAGGCAACAACATACCGTAAATAGCAAACAGCAACCAGGGAGAAAACAGCGAAGAGGGGGAGAGGAAAGACCTCGGGCTGCCAGCTGGCGGCCTCCAGCGAGTGCTCAGCCTGTCGGGGGTTCATAAAGGCCGGGCGGCCAGAGCTCACCTGGCACGGGCTCGCCCACGTGGCGCGCCGCTAGAGGCCGCTGCTGCCAGATGGCGCTGACGTGCAAGATCTGCTTCGAGAGCGCGCAGCAGCAGGGCGCGCGCGCGCGTGTCACAATATGCGGACACGTGTTCTGCGAGGCGTGTGCGGCGGGGTGGTTCCAAACCGAGATTACCTGCCCCGTCTGCCGGCGGCAGATCGACGGCGGGCGGGAACTCATCACCATCTTTGATCAGGATCAGGAGCTGAGCTATGATGGCAGCGGGGGGGCAATCGACGGTGGTGGAGGGGGCGGGGACGACTTCCCCCACGCGCGGCAGGAGACAGGCACTAGCAGGGGTAGAGGGCTGGGGCTGGGTGGGGAGGGGGAGGAG
>WELA01012722.1:1186910-1206308 GCA_009602735.1 Mesotaenium endlicherianum
CCCCCCCCCCTTGCCCCCCCCTTGCTAGTGCCTCGATGAAAAAAACCCTCAGGCCCACAGACACCGGACAAGGCCCCGGCTTATCGCCACATGCCGAGAAGCCCCTCCCCCCTTTAGCCCCACTCGCTGCCTTGCAGAGCCACGACTGGTCCTTCATCTTGTTGCTGTTGCAACATGCTCTGAGTATGCATGCGTGCGTGCGTGCGTGCATGCTTTTGCGTGTGCGCGTGTGCATTTGTGTGTGTGCTTTTTGTGCGTGTGCATGCGCGTGCTTTTTGTGCGTGTGCGTGTGTGTGCCTTTGCGTGCGTCCATGTGCATATCCGTGCCTGTGTGTGCGTGTCTGTGTGGGCGCGTGTGCATGCCCATGCACGTTTGTGTGTGCGAGTGCGACGATAGGTGCTAGGCTTCCTTCCTGAAGAAAATTCTCGACTGGCCAGCCCCCCCGGCAGCCGACTGTTCCCCTCCCAACCTCCTCCCACCTTCTAGCACCCCGAGGACAGGGAGACTTCTGGCCAACCAACACAAAGGCAGTGGCTGCCCTTTGAAGCTCCTCCCACCTTCTAGCTTTGCGACGAAGAGTAAACTTCTGGCCAGCACGAAGGCAGTAGCTCCCCTTCCCAAGCGCCTCCCCGCGGCGTGTCAGACAGCCAGCTGCTCTCACTCTCTTCTTAATGAGAGGGGCCCAAGCACCCACCAGGCCCAGGAACCAGCTCTCGCCTAGACTCTCATAAAAACCAAGTACCCTAAGCCCCGGAACCTCAAGGCCTTGGGACCTAAGACTGTGACCTCTGCCGTGTCGAATGTCCGACTCAGGCACCCCAAACCCCCGAATTCTGAACCCTAAGCCACGACTGAGCGAGGCCTCGTCTCGAGAGGGGAGTTAAAGGTTGAGAACGAGCTACCTGCACTGGGCGGCCACTTTCCCCTTGCCCATCTTCAGATCGTTCCTCACACACAGCACCTGCGCACCCCAAACACCCCCGAAACACCCCCTCCCCCGACATCCTCCCGCCCACCCCCACAAGCAAATATCAAGGGCCCGCGGAATCATGTCAAGGGGGTGAAATCGGGTACCCCACCAACGCAATTGGTATTCACAACTGGTCGCGTTTTAAAATTCAGTGCAAGCATGGGGCAAAGAAAAAGAAAATTCTGTCTGCCACCTGCTGCTTTCCTCCCACCCCAATATGATAAAGAGGTCTAGGGTTCCAGGTGGAGGGTTTCCCCTTGCTGCCCCTACAAGCGGCTGCTCTTTCCCCTGTTCAATCTTCATTGATCAAACCTCCAGCTTTTCTTGTTCACGAGCATGGAGAGTACAGAGATTGTCCTCCCTCTTGGGCTCTCCTATATCCTAAACCCTTGGACCTAAGCCCTGAACCCGAAGCCTGAAACCTGAAACCCTACCCCGAAAATGGGTCCCTAGTCTCATATAGCAGAGGTTGCTGTTGTTCCTGCCTTGTCCACTTGACAGTTGTGCTGAGCTACTGAACAAGACAGTAAGTCAGACTAGTCAACACTAGTCAGAAGAAGTCGTCTTAGTCAAAACTCCCGACTAGGGGGGATGCGACGAGGGCCGCCCTTCTTTGCCCCACCTGCTTCCCCTGAATCTACATTTTATGTGTATGCTTATTCGAGATCTACGTGGATGTACATGTAGATGTACACCTACACATACATATACGGAGAGCTATGTCTACAGGTTTCTCTCTTGCAAGGAGTAAATGTGACCACTCTGCCCCAGTGGCATTTTGTGAGAAGTGAGGTGAGGAATCGCTGAGCACACTCATGAACCTTCAAGGACCTTAACATGCGTTCAGACATAAAGTTCATGACAAAAATATGACAAGAATATGAGAAGAGAATGTATTTTCCCCAGCTAGCGGGCCAGTGGCTCCTGGCTCCTGCAGCCGAGGGGAAGCCATGGCTGCTCTCTCACTCACCATCTTGAAGTCCTCGTGCACATCTGCGAGCTTCTCGACTTCTAGTGGTTCCTTGCGACTCCCGCCTTTCTTAAGCTTGACTTCTTCTTCTACTCCTTCTCCTCCTTCTTTGCTGGTGCTGGCAGCAGCTTCGTCATTCCTGCCACTTGGCGCTCCCTCGGAGGAGCTCCTGAAGCCCAAGTATGTTCCAATGCACATGCCAACAGTGAACGTGCCGATCCCGATAATAGCGATCCGCGTTAATGTGGAGGACAGTCCGCCTGAGGACGAAGATGACCCAGCCTCGGACAAAGCCGACAATGTCATTTCGTGCTGCATTTTTATCACTTTGATTGTTTTGAAGGTTGGATCTGATGGTAGAGTCGTCCGTCCTACTTTTATCGTGGAAAAAGCCTTATATGAGGGAAATTGATTTGTTTGAGTGCTACCAACAGGTACTTGTATACAAGCTTTGTCAAAGTTCCTCAAGGAAGAGACTGGTCTACTCGCAGGTGGGAGCACACAGGAAAGAGTGGAGAATGTCACGCATGTAGGAAATGAGATGCATATACACGCATGTGCACGATCTGCAGAAATCATGTAGCAACGAAAGGGAACTCGAGAAGACTTCTTCGCCCAAACTTGCATGCCACGGTTTCCAAACAATTCAAAAATATTTGCGTACACTCGCGAACTTCACGTCCCTTGACGTCTCTTGTACGCTTTCGCCTTGAGGCACTCGGTAGTACTTCATCGTACTTGGCACTGGCACCCGAGGACACCGAGAGAGTCGTTGCCTCGCTCTAGCTCCAACTTCAGCCCTGACTCGGGCGCGCATTGCTTGCCACTAATATAGCAGACATTCTAAGAGCTAGTAACGTGGCAAGCGTGGTGCGCTTCTTTCAACCGGTTAAGACCTCTGTAGCTTCCTGTAGCTTCTGCAGTGCCAATAATTACAGGACGCATTTTTGCCAGCCAGCCGCTCATTTGACGAGCTAGTTTTCAGAATGTACGAAAAGGAGCTGGAGATAGCGTGCAGAGCTGTACGGCTCGCCTCCCACCTCTGCCAGGTGTGTCCTATACTGAGCTATTCTGAGCTACGACATGCAATGTGATACTCGTGGCATTTGAACAACTATATGTAGGGCAAAACCTAGTGGTGAATATAGTAGATTCTTACGTTTGCGGTGTCCTATTGCTTCAACTTCTGCTGCATTACCGATTTTCTAGTAGGAACTGTCCAAAGCTGTCATGAACTGGAAGCATGTGAAAAACGAGTACATTCCTGGCATTGCCGCCACCGGGGAGTAGTCTGGATGGTACGATGCATTGAGTGTGAAAAAGCTCGACTAAGTATGTTGGTCTGACCTTGCCTTGCTCTCTGAACTTCAAAAATTCACAAGCCTAAACCCTAAAGCTCCGATTAGAAGGCAGAGCAACCGAGTGGTGAGCTCGCAAGATGATCGTCGCAGCTGAGAATGGCCGCGAACGAGAGATCCTATGGAACCCCCCCAAAAACAGGCACCCACTCTGCGACAGCCATGGTCAGGATTTAAGATGTACCGTCCCTTCCAGAACAGCGCATGCTGTTCTATTAAAACGAGAAATTCTCGCACGCGCCTCAAACTCTTGACAGCCAGCCCATTCTCAAACTCGAGCTCCCAAACTCTAGACCTCAAACTCGAGAATCCAAACCCCTGGCCTTAAACCCTCCGGCTCTGGGCCAGGTGGCTGAGCTATAGCAGCATGTGGGCGGCGGGAAATCTCTTCACCGGGGAGGGGGGTGGGACGGGGGGTGGGGGCAATTCGACGGGGAACAGACGGTGCAGAGGAAGTTGCTGGCAGCGGAGACCGTGAGCAAGGCCGACAACTCCCCCGTCACCGTGGCCGACTATGGTGAGCCCCACATCCCGAAACCCTAATTCAAACTCGAAACCCTAATCCAATTCCTACCCCAAAAAAGCTGGCCCTCAACCCAAAGGTGGCCCTAAGCCAAAGCCCGAAGCCCCTGAAATGAAACCCTAGCCCTCAGCCTAATGCGGACTCCTCTCTCCTCTCTCCGCAGTCCTCGAGGCTTATGCAATTCTCAGTCACTCTCCAGGACTCACTCCCTACTCCTCCCCACTCTTGCTTGAGAGATTCTCTGAATGCTAAGAATTTTGTAGAAACCCCAAGACGGACCAGAGAAGCTGTCGCTCGCAAAACTCCTGCGCAGGTGCCTCCTGCCCGCAAGCATGTGAGCTTGTGCACACGCTCCGCCACCTCATGACCCCCCGGTCTGACAACATCCCTAGCCTTGCCTTCCCGCCTCCTTAAACCCTGAACCCTGCAGCCAGCAGCCGAAGATAACACTACTCACTTCTTAATAGCTGTCGGTGGCTCAACTTTACCCTAGCGTTGCATTGTTAGCCCGATCTGGAACAAAGTAGATCTGGACCCGAGTTCTAAACCCTTAACCCTAAGCAGAAGTCGTTTACCGTGGACCCCCGCTCGCACCAAGCCTTACGCCTTGGCTTCATGCATCACAGACCCTGAGGGCTTGTTCTCACAAAGAAAAACCCTAGACATCCTCATCTGCCGCAGAAGGCCCGCAAGCGTGCGAGCGCTCCTCCCCGCCCTTCCGCCCGTAAACTCGTCCCAAAACCCTGGCCTTCATTTTCAAGCCATAAACCCCAGAGCTTAACCCTGACCCCCCGTTGCAGAATCTCGAGACTGCCGGCTTCTCGCTACTCAGGCAGAGGTGAGGAGGATCTGCTGCGGGGAGGGGGTGGTGAGGTGGCAGGCTCGCAAGCGCTGGTGAGCTGGGCCCTGGAGCGCGCGCTGCCACCTGGCACCTTCTCCATGGTCGCTGAGGAGGTACCATTTCCTGGGGACCCCACGCCCAATCCTTGGCCCATACCCTACATGTCGTAAATCAGATCGACAATGAAGACCGGAGACAAACCAAAAGCTGGCCCTCAGTCCTCCCTCCACCCCATCTCTCTCCCTCCCTCCCTGTCCCCACCCTTCCATCTGTCCCTCCCTCTCTCCCTCTCTCCCTCCGCCCCTCCCGCCGTCCTTCTCTCCCTCCCTCCCTACATGCCTCCCTCCCCGCCTCCCTCCCTCGCTCCCTCCTTGCATCCTTCCCTCCCTCCCTCCCTCTCCCTCTTCGATCTCTCCCTCGCTCCCTCCTCACCCTGTCCTTCCTCAGCCCCTTCCCCGGGAAGAGGTGCGTTTATTGGCAGCCACTCCTGCGGCTCTGCCTTCTTTGCATGCCATCAGGGACCTTCCGGCCCCCTCCATCAGTAAACACTTCTTTCTCCTTCAGCAAACCTAAACCCTTAACCCTAAACCTCGCCAACGTGGAATGGGGCTGCACATTTCCATCAACACCTCTTCTGCTCCTCTGCAAACCTCACCTTGCCAGCTGTGCCGTGTGCTTGCACGTGCTCCAGGAGGAAGAGAGAACACGCAAGTTCGAAGGGCTCAGAAGGGGGCCCGCTCACACTCCAACTCACACTAGCTTGGAGCCCTCGCCACTCGGCGCTTCTGGGCACCCTGGCTCCCTCAAAGACCAGTCATCGGAATCCAGATCAACACAAAAACGAATCAGACACCAGAGAGCTGGGAACTTTGGGTCTTCTTTGGCGTGGCGTGGCGTGGCATGGGGGTCGTGCTCTTGCCAGCCGACCGACGCCACCCTCCGTGTCCTGGGCACCCAGTGCTCAAAAGTCTGGTTCATAAATATGTGAAACACACACACACACACACACACACACACATTACACGCGCATGCATGCAAACGCACACATGCACGTGCACACACGCACAGCTGTGTTCTTAACATGTACATATAAGTACATAGGAAAGCCTACCCTAAGCAGAGGAGCTGGACAGGGGACGTGATATGCGAGTACACGTCACTGCTATCGCTTTGTGAGACTTACATGAGCATGGGAGCCGTGGGCGGGGCTGCGGGATATTAGTACGTATGAGCAGAAGAGCCGTGGACGGGGGCGTGGGTAGGGGTAGGGTCGTATCATGTAATTGCAAATACATTCAAAATGTATGTGTGTATATATATATATCACTTCATGAAACTTATCACAAACGTACGAGCGACGGACGGGTCCGGTTGGGGGCCGGTAGTGGGCAAGTGACGTGAACTTCCATGTTACCTTTGTGAGCACTCACAAGCAAACTCATTGGTGAGCACAAGAGCAACCGTCGGGGCCCGGGGCCGGGGCTGGAGCCGGGGGTGCGCAGGACTCGGAGGATTTTCGGAAGGAGGGCGGCCAGCTCATGCTGCAGCGCATCACCGACCTCGTGAACGAGACTATCTGCGCCGTGGAGGGGGAGGGGGGCGTCGAATCCTCCCCGCCCCTCACGCCCGGGGACGTGGTGGCGGCGATCGACAAGGGGGGCTCTCTAGGGGGGGCAGTCGGGCGGCACTGGGTGCTGGACCCCATTGATGGCACCCGGGGGTGCGCATCTCTCTCTCTCTCTCTCTCTCTCTCTCTCTCTCTCTCTCTCTCTCTCTCTCTCTCTCTCTCTCTCTCTCTCTNCTCTCTCTCTCTCTCTCTCTCTCTCTCTCTCTCTCTCTCTCTCTCTCTCTCTTTCTCTCTCTTCTCTTGAACTGATGTGTTGCTTGTTTCTTGTTTATTTTAAGCAACCATTTGTGCGTGCCGGTGTGCCGATGTATACTTACATCCCTTTGGGTTCGCTGGCCTGCTGCAAGGGCTGCTGTGTGTTTGTTCATGATCCCGTCACTAAGCTTTGGCATGGACCTGCATGTGCAAGAGTGCATGCTTTTGGCATAAGAAGTCTTCTGGTTCTCTTTGCCCTTGGCCATTTCGAAATCAGAGTTGCACACGCCGTCGCCGTCAGGAAACATCCACAAGCCGCCTCTACTCCTCTCTCATCGCATTCCACATCCTTGCACCGCTGCTAAGTCCCCTCTGAATTTCGCATCTTACACCCTCCCCCTCCCTTCCCTCTCTGCTCCTACTAGCACCTACTACCCATCTGCCGTTGCAGGATGTTACGCAGAATAGTTGTTTCTCAAACCTTTCCAGTTTCCAAGAGTTTTCTCCAACTACCTTCTTCTCCAACTCACTCTCCATCAACCCTCGCTGTTTTCATCTGCTCCCACTGCCGCCCCTCTTTTCTCTGCCGACCACCATTCTGCTGGACAGCTTTGTAAGGGGGGACAAACACGCCTACGCCGTCCTACAAACTAACTACCTCTACTACCTCTACTCCTCCGTAAGACTCTCGCTCTTTCGCTCTTTCTTCTTCCTCGGCAGCTTCGTGAGAGGGGACGAGTACGCCGTCGCGCTCTTGGCCTTCTGACTGCTTACAAATCATACCTCCACTCCCTTGTATCTACCGTTGCTCTTTCGCTCTTTCTTCTTCTTCGGCAGATTTGTGAGGGGGGACCAGTACGCTGTCGCGCTCGGCCTCCTCGACGAGGGACAGGTGGTGCTGGGCGTGCTGGGCTGCCCCAATCTGCCCATGGCCTCCATAGCCAACGGCATCGCGCCAGCTGTGGAGTCGGGGTGCAAGGTCGGGTGCCTGTTTGCCGCGACCAAGGGGGGGGGCGCCACCGTGGAGCCCATGGACCAATCGGAGGCCCCCAGGAAGGTGGGTGGCGAGGGCAGGTATCCAGCTCACTGTGTTATTTTAGCTCTTCTTTTTGGTTTTTGGGATTGAGGGACCCAGCTTCCTTTTGCAGTGTATGCAGGCACCCTCACACACATACCCAGCCATGGACACTCGCACACGCACGCGCTTGCGTATGCGTTATTCCTATGTGTGTGTATGTGTGTGTGTGTGTGTGTGTGTGTGTGTGTGTGTGTGTGTGTGTGTGTGTGTGTGTGTGTGCGCGCGCGCGTGCGTGTATGGGCGGGCGCGAGCAGGAATGTATAGGCAGGCGTCCGGGCACTTCGGCTTTCCAAATGCGTGTCAAGAGCAGCTGCTGTCGCGTACGTTGTATGCAAACACCGCCTTGCTGTGTGTTGTTTCGACGGGGGTGTAACCTCACATGACCAGAAAGTGAAAGCCCCTTCAAAACCTCAAGCCGATTGAAAGGCTCTGCCTTATGAAGACTCTCCTTGCATTGCATCCAGGGCCGCATTGTTTCTGCAGCCTACTCGTCCGTCGGGGGTGCCCTCTCTAATGGCCCCCTGCAGACCTGCCCTGCTTTCCTAGCATGCTTGTAACCTGCGCTTGTGTGCGTGTGCGTGTGTGTGTGCGTGTGTGTGCGCGCGTGTTTGTGTTGTCTGTGTACATGCGTGTGGGCACGCGCACACGTGACAGGTGTCAGTGAGCGGGGTGAGCGATCCCGCGTGGGCCGCCTTCTGCGAGTCGTACGAGGCCGCCCACTCGCAGCAGGACTTGACGGCCAACATCGCCCGAGTGCGCACCTCTCTCCCCCCCCTCTTCCCCCCGCCCCCTCTCTACCAGGCATCCCTGGCTTTTGTAACTCTCAATGGGCACCCGAGGTTTGAAGGAACGCGATTTTGGGGGGGGGCCCTGGTCCTGTGTAGAACCCCAATGGGCACCTGTGCTTTACGTTGAAATTTGAATTGAGACCCCAGCATATGCTGTACAGCTCGCGTCCGGTGCCTACCCCACCCCTCCTCCCAGATGGGAGTATCAATGATGAAGTTTGCCTTGCTGGCAGAGGGCACCTCAAATATACGCAGCTGTGCGTTTTCCGGTGCTATGACGTGCACACTGCGCACTGTGCGCTGCACCACACCCTATGCCCCTGCTCCCGGACCTATCTCGAGTGGCGGTCTCCCTCGTTGTCGAGTTCTTAGCCCGGTTTGGTCCGCGCCGTGCTACCGAGGGAGAGGTGCTGCTGCAGCAACTTCAAGTTTACAATGATGTTGTACAATTTGTCCCCTTTTTAACATTCGATAAATATTCTTTATGTATTTTGTGATGTTTTGATTTTTTTTCTCTTATTTTCTAGTCACCTCTTGTCTGGAGGCGCGCATGCCGAGTAAGTACTGATAGGCCTGTAACAATGAAATGACGATGTGGCGACACGCATGGCCCTCTGAAGCAGGTGCTCGGCGTGACAGCGCCACCTGTCAGGATTGACAGCCAGGCAAAGTACGGCGCCATGGCGCGAGGAGACGCCGCCATCTACCTGCGCTTTCCCCACAAGGGCTACCGGGAGAAGATTTGGGACCATGCGGCCGGCGCCATCGTCATCCAAGGTGATATTTCTTTTTGGTGCCCAATCATCCCGGGTCAGGCCGGTCAGCCGGTCAGTCGGTCAGCCCGAGAACTACTCCAGCTGATTTGACGTCAGCCGGTCAGCCGGCCAGTGGTCAGCTGGGCAGCCTAAGGTTCTGTGGAGCGTTCTTGGATGTCATGCATCGGGCGATTGGGACAATGTATCTCTGTGAATTTTTTCTCCATTGGATTTTCTCAGACGGGAGTTGGATGGGACTTGCGCTAGATGAGCCTGACAGCGTGTCTTTTCTGTTTTGCTGTTAGCAAGTGCCGTGTTTGCTATCCCTTCTTGTCTCTCGTGTTCTTGTAGAGTTCTGGGCAATTCTTGTGTCTCCCGTTTGCACTCGAGTTCTGGATGAGCTCTCGTGTTGGTTGAGCTTGAGCAGATCCTGCAGTTCCCGTTCCACAAACAAAGTTTTTGGAGGGAAAGATAGAAAACAGCCCCAAGATTATGAACATGGCTGATCGTGACTCCAACTGAGAGCCCCATTCTCTTAGTGCGACTCTTGTGTCGTTCCTGCCTGCAAAAATTGGTCCACCTCTCACTTTTTGTCAGTGTTGAGCTGCTGCTTCATCACGGACATCAACAGAAGACATCAAATATTTATGTGTGAAAACAAATTGAGAGAAGCATATATTTCTTAGGAGGGTGATCCACCGTTCCCTACCTGTCTTCAGGCGAAAAGCAGTGTGGAATGAAGAAGCAAATGCATAGTGGAGGCATTAAAATCAAGATAGAAAGTCAAAATGGCTTTGTTGTCGCTTGTCCTTGCAGAGGCGGGAGGAATCGTGACCGATGCGGCGGGACAACCGCTCGACTTCTCCGGCGGGCGATGGCTGGACCTCCACGTGGGCATCGTTGCCACCAACCCCGCCTTGATGCCCATCGTGCTTGCGGCAGTGCAGACTGTTCTAGGCGGAAACCAACCGTCCTCTTCCTCCGGATGAGCTACACATGTCTGTTTTTAGAACTCATACTCGAAGCCAAATTGGCCACCTCTGTACTAAGTATCCTTTCACCTATATCAAAGATAGAGGATTGCAACTTGTTGCTTGCTTGTGATACAAAATGTAAGTGATGCTTTTCAAAAACTGTAGCTTATAACATTTTATTGAGGTGCTGTGCACCTTAAAGCTTGCGACGAAATCTTTATCCATCACACAAGGAGTGAAGTAATTTCGAGCCACTCCTTCTCGTCTGCTTCTTTATTTACCTTGACAAAGCGAACCAATCTTAAATGAAGTCGGCAACTGCTGGTTGACCGACTAAACAGTTTGCATACTGCTTGCGTCAAATGCTAAAGTTGATGGGCAATTAGTTGCAAACATTGATAGTTGCGTATTGTCATGATTTATTAAGTCGAGGTTGACGCACAAAACCAAGCTCTACGTGTGTGAACCATCAACCTAGGAAGACCAACTTTGCATTGACTTTACGCATCCATATGCTGACCTTCTCTAGACTTCCGAGTCACCAACGTGTAGCGCGTCGAAAGCATCTTCCGAATAGCGCCGGTTTCGCGTCATTTGGTTAGTTATCGAGCGAGATAGACGCGATCTAGTCCGCACTCCTTTCGGCACCTAGTGGAATCGCACCAAATGGCCAACTTGTGACTCCATGCACCCAAAGGTGACAATTTTGACTATTCGTGACCCCAAGGACCCCTAGCTTTGTGCACACAAATCCGCGAGCCCTTTAGACTACATAAGTCTTGCATTTCCATGGTATAAGTGCATCATTGAGGCTATAACTTGGTGACTGCATCACCTACTCCTAGAGGAAGCTTCCTCAAGTTCCAGATTCACTTTTGAGGCGCTATCTAGGTAGAACTACCCAACGTAAGCTCCACCAATGAGAGACACTTAGCATATTTTACGTGCTTTGCTTTGATTGGTTTGAGTTATGCTTAGCCTATAGGAGTGCTAGTACATGCCTTGTACACATTATTGGGCATAGGAGAGCCTCCTAGAGTGACTACATGCATTGGATCCGCCGCATACGACGCCGGGTTTCCAGGAGTATAAGTGCTAGAGATGTCCCTAGAGGAACATCTTTTCAGACTCCCCATCATGCCAGTTGTAAGTCACAGAGATTATCTGTAAAGCTTACACTTAATCTCTTGTGTTTTCAGGACCACTTAGTATCTCTCTTGTGAAGAGCAAGCCTTGCTGGCTTCCAGTCACTAGAAGAACTTCACAAGTGGTGAGCAAAGTCACAGCTTATACCCTCTGCCATAGTACTACTCTTGAAATTCATGATGTGCTTCCAGTGATCTTTTGGGCCAGACTTCAGTTGTTGTTTTCCTACCAGATTACAGTCTTGAGGTGCTCACTCTGGAGAGTACACACTCCTTACTTCTAAAAAGATCTCTCTTTGCCTGCACGCAATTAGAATCTTCAGCGTATGCCTACCCATAGTGGGCGTGCTTACCAACCTTACTACGAAGGGGTTAGTGGAGAAGACTCAGACTCCAATCTCAGCACTGTCACTGAACCCTCTGAAGGCGAGCAGCCGGCACTCGTACTTCCGATGATTGTCCCTGAGCCATCTTCCCAGTGGGCTCACCACGATTCCTGGTATCCCATGGCAGGTGACCACGAGGTCAAGGCTGACAGGTCCTCCCTCTTCCGCTTCAGCGGCAGACCAGGAACCTGTGATCTGGACGACACAATCTCAGAGTTCGAGGCTGAGTTCGTGACCGCGAGGCTTAAGACGCCCGCGCTCACTAAGCGTGACGTATTCTATACGCTCATGCGCTATCTCCTCTACGAGGCCCGTGACACATTCCGTGAGAAGGGTGACGAGATCTACGCACGCACAGAGCTTGTGGGGGAACCCCAAGTGGAGACCCCCCTCGCTGATATGGTGAAGGCCTTCTGGGACGTCCTCAGGAAGGAGTTCCAGGCCGCGACCGAAGAAAAGGTGTACGAGCTGCACCACTTCTTCCGCTGCAAGAACAAGACGATCCGCATGATGTACCGCCGCTTGACGCACCTTCGCCGAGACGTTGGCACCGTCACTGACCGGGAGGCAGCGGAGATCTTCTTGCGCGCCGTAGAGCCACGTTTGAGGGAGCAAGCCATGGCTCCTCTCATCTACCACATCGGCTCCGAGTACTCGCTGGAGGACGCTTACCTCTTAGTCGAGAAGCAGAGCTTGGCCGCCGCACGGAGCAACATTAGCGACCGTGAAGGCCTCGCATCCACGGGCGTACGCCAGGAGTCTTTGGTGCTGCCATCCACGACGATACGCCCAGCTCCGGCTTGCTAGCCCCAGCAGCAGCATCAGCCCCAGCGCTCTCAGCTGTCCCAGCAGACCCAGCAGCGCGGGGCTCCGCGTGGCCGCACATCCATGGCCGCCACGACGAGCGACCCCTGTTGGTCTTGCGGGAAGACGGGCCACTCTCGCCAGAACTGCACTATTGCGCAGAATAGCAAGCCCGGTGACTGTACCTACTGTGGCAAGGCCGGCCACCTGCAGATCGTATGCCTGCAGAAGAAGCGCGACGTCGAGAACGGACGCGCTCGTGACGGCCCTGCGCCCCCAGAAGGACTTCGGGGCATGCGTAACCCTCGCACGGGTGGACGCCCCTCGATGACGGCAGCCACGGCCATGATGGATGCCGCACTGACTCCCGGAGTTGATTACTACAGTTTCGACGACGTCAACGACGCCCTCGTAGAGGCCAATGCAGAGATCGCCAGACTTCGTGGTCTCGTCGCTACTGACAATTACGACGCGTGCGGAGCCCTCTTTGCACGCGTCCCGCCGTCCGACGCTCCAGCTCCGACAGCTGGCGACTGTGCAGCTCCTGCGCACTTTCACGACGCCGACACGTGGCAGCCCCAGAGGCTGGCTCTTGGCGCTACAGCAGCGCTGCAGCCTCGCACGCGCCCGCCCCTCGACAGAGCTATGGCGATTAGCGCCGCAGACGTCTGCGCAGACGCTTCTGCCAGACTTGCGCACTCTGCGCTGATGTCCGTCAGCAGCCGTTGCTGAAAGGGGCAGAGTGCCCTAGTGGAAGCGTAGTGACTCACGAGGAACACAGCTAGTTGCAATCATACTCAAAAGTGCAGCGGCATATTGCTAAGAAAGCTTAGGAAAATTACTTGACATTTTGAGTGGCAAGAAACTGCTCACAAATGTACTAGGATGAAAGGCCTTGTCATTACAAACCCGTAGAAATTTATAGAAGTGAAAATTGATAAGAAACAAAGAAGTTATGCCTATTTATAATTTTCTGCCTAAGTGCTCCTCTCTAGGAGGAAGCTACGGATTTTCCCAAGTGTTCGTCAAATCGTCCCTTCCGAAATATTCGTGAATGAGCCAGATCAGTCTAATCTGACGTGTCAGGCCGAATTGACGTCCACATACATGCATCGACATTACTAGAATATTCTATCTTAGACGCGCGAGGCTAAACCAAAACTTCTAGGTAAATCGACCTAGACGGCACTCCGCGTCAGCCGAACTTACGTAGCTTCCTCCTAGAGAGGAGCACTTAGGCAGAAAATTATAAATAGGCATAACTGTTTTGTTTCTTATCAATTTTCACTTCTGTAAATTTCTACGGGTTTGTAATGACAAGGCCTTTCATCCTAGTACATTTGTGAGCAGTTTCTTGCCACTCAAAATGTCAAGTAATTTTCCTAAGCTTTCTTAGCAATATGCCGCTGCACTCTTGAGTATGATTGCAACTAGCTTTGTTCCTCGTGAGTCACTACGCTTCCACTAGGGCATTCTGCCGCTTTCACACGGCGCAGTGCCAGCTTTGCCAGCGGTATGCACGATCTTGGGCGCTACACAGGCGACCCTATGAGGATACCCCTCCAGACAGACGTGCCCATCTTCCAGAAGCGCTATTGCTACAGCCGCTTTGAGGACGACCTGATCAGCACGCAGACAGGCAAGCTAGAGGAGTGTCAGCTCATTTGTGAGTCTGCCTCCACCTACGCTGCGCCCACAGTCATGCCAGCTAAGAAGGACGCCTCAGGCAATTGGTCTGAGAAGAGGATGTGCGGTCACTATCGTAAGCTTAACGAGGTCACTGAGCAGGACAGATACCCTATGCCGACCCCTGACGAGATCTTCGACGACATCGGTGCTTGTTCTTGGTTCTCGGTGCTGGATTTGAGGCAAGGCTTCAACCAGACACCCATTGCGGAGGAGGACCAGCATAAGACGGCTTTTTGGGAATCGCAGCGTCGCTACGAGTGGAGGGTTATGCCCTTCGGCTTGAAGAACGCTCCTGCCACCTTCCAGCGAGTCATGGATAAGGAGCTGGCAGGACTCTTCTTTGCCCGGTGCTACATCGATGACGTGCTCGTCTTTAGTGAGACATTTGAGGAGCACGTGGCGCATATCACTACAATCCTGGACCGCTTGGAGGCCGTTGGGCTCAAGTGTCATCTAGGCAAGTGCACCTTTGGGACCCGGGAGGTGGAGTACCTCGGACATCTTCTGTCTTCCAGTGGTTTGGCTCCTCAGCTGGCCAAGATCTTGGCCATCACGGGCATCCCGCCACCGACCGACCTCTCGCAGTTGAGGGCCTTCCTTGGCATCGCCAACTAGTATCGCCGCTTTGTGCCTGGGTTCAGCGAGCTGGCCAAGCCGCTCAACGAGTTGCTACGCAAGGGCGTTGCCTACGTATGGGGACCAGAGCAGCAGGCGGCGTTTGACAAGCTCAAGGAGCAGTTGGTGAGCGCCCCAGTACTACGGCGGCCTGACTATCAGAAGCCCTTCATCCTCCACACCGACTGGTCGCAGGCAGGGCTTGGAGCAGTGCTGGTGCAGGAGCATGACGGCTTCGAGCATGTGGTGGCGTACGCCAGCCGCAGCAACAACCGTGCCGAGGGCAACTACGGCTCCTATGAGGGGGAATGCCTGGCAGCGATATGGGCGATTGTGCATTTCAGGCACTATCTCTACGGCACCCACTTCCGCTTGGTCACCGACCATCAGCCACTCAAGTGGCTCATGACGTCGGAGCGCCTGACAGGCAAGTACGCATGGTGGGCGCTCATCTTGCAGGAGTACACCTTTGACGTGCACCATTGTCCAGGGTCGACGAACCTGGACGCTGACGGCCTCAGCCGCAACCCACTGCCCTCTTCGTGAGACCTCACGGTAGCCCGCCACGATGAGGATGAGCCAGTGGCCAGGCACGCGGCGGCATTCCTGGCCTTCACCGTTGACGGCGACGTGCGGCCCGCAGGGCTCACTAGCCTAGACATGGTGACTGTCACCACTCGACGACTGGCCTTGGCAGCAGTTGAGGAGCAGGACAGCTGGCAGCGCGGGCCCGAGGACGTGTGGGACGATACCCGGTGCTGCAGTACGTCACGGCCAAGGAGTTGGTCCCAGGCATTAGTGCGCGCAAGCGTGACCGCGTCCTCAAGCGCAGCCCGGACTTCGTCTCCATGGAGGGGCGCATGCGGCGAGTGATGGCGGACGGCTCTGTCCTGGTGGTCCCTGAGCCCGCTATATGCAGCCAGCTGGTGCGACGTGTGCACGAGACGCTTGGAGACTTTGGTGTTAAGCGCACTCTCAGCGAAGCATCTTCTGAATGGCACCGGTTTCGCGTCATTTGGTTAATTATCGAGCGAGATAGACGCGATCTAGTCCGCACTCCTTTCGGCACCTAGTGGAATCGCACCAAATGGCCAACTTGTGACTCCATGCACCCAAAGGTGATAATGTTGACTATTCGTGACCCAAGGACCCCTAGCTTTGTGCGCACAAATCCGTGAGCCCTTTAGACTACATAAGTCTTGCATTTCCATAGTATAAGTGCATCATTGAGGCTATAACTTGGTGACTGCATCACCTACTCCTAGAGGAAGCTTCCTCAAGTTCCAGATTCACTTTTGAGGCGCTATCTAGGTAGAATTACCCAACGTAAGCTCCACCAATGAGAGACACTTAGCATATTTTACGTGCTTTGCTTTGATTGGTTTGAGTTATGCTTAGCCTATAGGAGTGCTAGTACATGCCTTGTACACATTAGTGGACATAGGAGAGCCTCCTAGAGTGACTACATGCATTGGATCCGCCGCATACGGCGCCGGGTTTCCAGGAGTATAAGTGCCAGAGATGTCCCTAGAGGAACATCTTTTCAGAAGTCCCCATTATGCCAGTTGTAAGTCACAGAGATTATCTGTAAAGCTTACACTTTATCTCTTGTGTTTTCAGGACTACTTAGTCTCTCTCTTATGAAGAGCAAGCATTGCTGGCTTCCCGTCACTAGAAGAACTTCACAAGTGGTGAGCAAAGTCACAGCTTATACCCTCTGCCATAGTACTACTCTTGAAGATCATGATGTGCTTCCAGTGATCTTTTGGGCCAGACTTCAGTTGTTGTTTTCCTACCACATTACACTCTTGAGGTGCTCACTCTAGAGAGTACACACTCCTTAATGAAAACATTTGACGCTTGATTGTCGTTTGGCTATAAAGCCACATGTATTATAGACTTCATTGCAGCAAAGCCTTCTTGCATATTATGCATTGCTTGTGTCGATGATACGCACCCGACCTCCTACCGCACGACAGCATTCTCGTGGCACCAAGGTCCAAAACATGCTAAAAGACCACTACATACTCGTTGAGCAACTTCATGCATGCATAAACACGTGCCGTGGGTAGTACATGACAAGAGACGACTAGTAGGCCAAGGTGTTCATCGCCAGCTGAATAGTTGCTTACGAATTTTGCCAGAGCCAATTTTCACATCTCTATTTGTACTCATGTGGCTGGTCATAGGCGCAAATTAAACTATCCGTTAGCACAGCAAGTTTCTTAGTGAAAGTACATGCCACAAACTCTTCCTTACTTGATAAGTAAATCAAACTACCAATGCATTCAAGAATAAGCTAAGATAGTCAAGTACTGCAGACGGCAACAGAGTTAGGAACAACGCTTATACCAATATTCCACTGAGGTAGTAGGCACTAAAATTTATGTCCCTTTGGGTAGTTAGGATATCTCGGTAAGTGCACATCTCACAATTTTGTTGCGTACCTTGGACATCTTTATAGCTTTTGAAAGGTAAGAGTCTATGCGACATGCAGCTAGTGTGAGAGTTTCAACTTTGCAACATATAAAGCGCACTTTTTTTGTCACTCGCATTGACTACTTCTTGGGTTGTACATTATTTTTTGACACTCGCAACTTAGCGTCGAACGAGAGAACTGTCTACACCTTCCAACGTCGAAGATTTAACGCAACGTTTGATGGTATTGAGCGGCTTGGGCTGCGGGCAGCAAGGACCAGCAAGGACCTGGCGGGAAGGCATTCGCCCTGTTAGAATTAGTGACACGTAGAGCCCTGATAAGGTTACACTAGGCACAGACTAGCCTGTATGCTGCACTCTATATAGGCCAATGTATACCCTTACCAGCCCTTAGTGCTGAATTGAGCTTGTACTTTCTGACAACTGTGCACAAACCCTTCCTTCCGGTGCTTCTTTTAAGTGTGGGGCTATGTGACAACCTACTCAAAGCAAGCCAGCTGTATTGTGGCTAAGTGTAGGCTAAAACTTATCCAAAGCGAGCATACCAGGTTTGCAGTGAGTTGCTCCACGTATCTTCGTGTTCTTCCCACTGCGTAAGGTCTACTTTGTCTTTTTGAACAGCAGTTTAGAGTGAAAGTAGCAGTTTCTAGGGAAGGGTGCTGATGGGGGGTGTGTCTTGCATGTCGACGTGACCCTCTTATGTTGCCAGTGAAATCTCGAGGACCTAAGGACTTCCTTCAGCATAGCATGTGTGCCATGCTTCGTTAGTCACTTCGACTTCATCTTTTCACATACTGATGTGAGAATAGACGTAGAGCATGAACAATGCTTCACCTGCCATGGTTTGTATAAAAGAACATCTTGCAGAAGTGGAGCTCGTTTAATGTGGAATGTTATGATGTATTGAAAGAGCACGCAGACCTCTTAGGCTCTCAATTGAGCAAAAAATAATTCGGGTTGACAATAAGAGCAGGAAGCGCTTATATTACCATCTTCAGACGATCGATAGGGGCAATAAAAGATGGTGACTGCGGCTGGTCTCTTGATATCAGTTGGGACTTCGTTTCTAGTCTACTGCGTCCTCGCACTTCTGTTTGCCTGGTTTTCCCGCAGTCCGAAGAATTTTGTCATTTATTACCCTGCCTGGATTCTGAAAGGGCGAAAACTTCCGGAGGATGTCGAAAGTAGGGGTATTTTTGCATGGATAAAGGAGGCGTGGCGAGCCAGTGAAGAGAATATCGTTGAGTTTGCCGGCCTCGACGCTGCTGTTTATATCAGGTTTCTCAAGACTGGTAAGCCATTTGCCTCATACCATTAAATGGCAATAGCTAGAAGAGTCTTGTAGATTGACATCCGTTAGACTCAAATACAGTCTTGGGTTTTCTTGGCGACTGCTGGAATGCCAGCGCTATTAGGTTCTTCCAGAGGAAGATGCTCATTGTTTACGTAGAGCCACAGGAAGCAGAGCCACAGGAAGCAGAGTCACAGGAAGCAGCTTGACGAGCTTTCAAGAACATGGATCTCTTGGCCTGGGTTATCAGTTGTCACATGTTGATGCAATTCTTGGAGTGTATAGCCAAAGGTAAGGGACAAACTAGAGGTCAAGTGTCAGCGGGGATTGGGTGACCTTTACATGGTGAATGCAAAAGGCATATCTATATGATTTTTTTTTGGTTTGTATGGCAATGTGTATCATACAAATTATTCACAAAAAAAAAAATGTTGCCTTAATAAAAACTGCTTCATGCAACGTGGTTAGGCATCTTTTGGGGCATTAGTCTGAAGAAATGAAGGCGAAAATGAAGCCCTTTCTGAAGGCCTGAGAAGCTCTGGTGATGTCTCAAATTGCAAAAGCCTGCCGTAGGAACAACATGCAGCCCGCTGTGTCAGGTTGTTACTTATTGAGAGTCTTACACTCTCAGAGTAAGGCATAGAAGCTGATTATGCAACGAGGTCTTAGGACGGAGGAAGGGAGACAAGGAAGAACATGAGGAAGGGGGAAGGGGGGGGAGGAAAGGGTGGGCAGGGAATGGGAGGGATGTTAACAAGATATGCATTGCATGCTGTGGCGTGTATTGTCCTTTGACAATCTCCTGCCATCTGGTTGTGGGACAAATATTTTTTATTTTCTACAGTGAAAATGAATAGTACTCATCAGCACACACACTCCCAGTCTGTGAAAAGAATCCTGCTTTTGAGGAGGCAGATGATGCAAAGGGGAATTTGGGGGGGGGGGGGGG
>WELA01012722.1:1224141-1236311 GCA_009602735.1 Mesotaenium endlicherianum
CACCCACCCACTCACGCACCCTCCCATGCTGGAACTTCGCACACTTTGTCGGCCTCACCCTTAGCAGCAGCAGGTGGGATGAGCACAAATTTGCCCGGGCCCTTCTATTGCGCTCAGTGTCGCCCCTCCCTGGCCTGAGACGGCTGCTGCTGCTGCTGCTGCTGCTGGTACTTAAGCCTCGGCCGCAGCTCGGGCACCTCTGGAGCTGTTTCGAACCCAAACGCTTGTGTACAATTGCGCGCGCGCGCGCGCGTGTACGTGAAAGTGTTGTGCATTAGTGTGCGCTTGGATGCGTGCGTGTTGAGCACGCGTGTGCGTGTTTGTGTGCGCGTGCATGTCTGTGCGTGCCTTTTTTGGTGCGCGTGTGTGATTGCCCGTGCGTGCGCGTGGGCATGCGCACGTGCGTGCATGTGCGTGCGCATGTGTGTGTGTGTGTGTGTGTGTGTGTGTGCGTGTGTATGTTCTGACTTCCTCACTCCCAGCCTTATGTCTTGCTTGCTCCATTGCATTTTCCCTGCTATCACTTCCCCCTAGCTATTGCCCTGCACTCTCTTCTCTCCGGGTGGGCTTGCCAGGCCGGGGGCTGCCAGCAATTCTCATTCACGTGCCCGCCTAGCTCATGCTGCGTGAGTGAGTGGGAGCAGCGGTGCCAGGCATAGGCCGCAGGGGGTGTGGGAGGGAGTGGCTCCTGTTCCAAGGATAGGGAGGCGAGTGTTCAGGGGACAGGCATGAGAAAGAACAAGGAAGCCTGATCAAGTCTGCGCCTTGCAGCCTGTGGGTGGCTGCTGTTGCGCCACTTGGCACGCACTCGCTGCTGAGCGACTGCGCAGGGCGCGCTCACCCGATACGCTTGCGGCTTGCGCGTGCGCGTGCGCTGCCGCCCTTCTTGCGTCTCTTGCATGCAGGCCCCAGAGAGGAGAAGGACTGGGACATGGAGGAGGAGGGGAAGGACGAGGAGGAGGAGGCTCTTCTGTTGAGGACGTTGAGCACGCGGATTGAAGGCCGAGTAGGGGAGTAACTGACTGGCAAACAGACTGATTGGGAGAGAGCTCGGGCTTACCCCAGGCAGGGGGTCAGGCTGTCGCTCCTCCCTGTTAAAAAAATTACAGCGGTAAGATTTCCACCCACCTCCTCCTCCTCCTCCTCCTCCCTCGCCCCCTCCTCTCCACTCGTGTGCCTCTTTCCTCCCCCCCTCTCCCCTCCCACTCACCTCCTCCACATCCCCCCACCTTTCTCCTCTTTCATCCTCCTCCCCCTCCCCGGAGGGCCTTTTTTGACCTTCGGGCCCTCCCCTCGCCCCAAAGGGGTCTTAAGATGGTTGAGAAGGGGGCAGGGAGAAAAAAATAATCATCATAGGAGGGGCCCCTCCGGGGAAAAATGTCTATCATCCCCCCCGGCCCCGCATAGGGCCAAGGGGCTTCTTCCTCCTCGCAGACTGACTGCCAACCATCGTGCGCTCGCTTGAGGCGGCCCTCATGTTTACTAACTCTTAAAGGAGGGCCGCATCTGTCACAGCCCTCTCCTTTGATTCGAATGCACGCCGGGCTCTTCTTCGCCCGCTGGTAGGGCTCCCTTCTCCCACCTGCACCGCTGCACGCCCGCACTTCAGGGTTACGTGGGCCGTTCTGGGCAAGGGTTTGCCGGGGCTTTGCGTTTTAGGGTTTCTGCTTGGGGCTCGTGGGCGCAGTCTGATACGGACCCCCGGTGCGGCAGTGGCCTGGGTTGGGATTCGCGCTCGACTCACCTTCCGAAGCCTCCGCAGGCCACTTGCATGCGTAAGGTTCAGGGTTTCGGGTTCAGGGTTTTGGGTGGAGAGGGGCTGAGGCGAGGTCTTGTCGGGTTTGAATTTGGGTTTGGGTCGAGGGGTTTGGGAGGAGCCAGGGGTAGGCGCTGGCGCTCTGGAAGTGTGGCAGGCTGATGTGCCCGCCTGCTTTCACCTTGGGTGTGTGTGAACCGGGGTCGCTCGAAGCATAGGGGCATGGCATGCAGTCTCGGTCTCTGCTCCTGGCAGGCGTGCAAGCAGCTGGTGGGGCTTGCGTGTGCGATGCTTGCATGATAAGCGCGGCCCGTCCCACGTGCAGAGGGCCTCTGGGGATGTGTGGAGCATAGCATGGAAGAAAGTGGGGAATCGATCGTCACGAGTTAGATGCCTTGTGCTTGCCTGACAATGAAAGCTTAATATGTTGCGTGTGCATGTGCGTGTGTGTGTGCGTGTGTGCATGTGCGCGTGTGTGTGTGTGTGTGTGTGTATGGGTGCGAGTGTGAGTGTGCGTGTGCGTGCGTGCGTGTGTGCGTGCGTGCGCGTGTGTGCTTTTGGATATAGGTGCACGCATGGATATGCTCGCCAGCGTTGCCTCCACCGCTACCACTTACCTGCTGTGAATCCGCCCTCTCGATAAGCTGACATCCACCGCAGATAAGGAGCTATCGTGCTTGGGCTACAGCTACTGCTATAAGCACTCCTGCAGTTACGGCTGCTGCTGCTGTACAGTTATAATTGTTGCTGCCGCTACAGCTGCTGCTACAGCCACAGCCACAGCCACAGCTGCGGCTGCGGCTGCTGCTATGGTCACAGTTGCTGCTACGGCGATAGGTGCTGCTACAACCACAGCTACAGTTCAGGCTATTGCTACAGCTGTTGCTGCTGCTACAGCTACTCAGCTGCTGCCACAGCAAGAGCTGCTGCTACAGCCACTCAGCTGCTGCTACAGCTACTCAGCTGCAGCTGCGCCTACAGCTGAGAGGTACACTTTTCTTGATACACACAGCAACACCTAGCCAGCTACAGCATAGGGGACAGCGTAGGGGGCAGTTGAAGCTGACTCCTCCGGCCACCAGGCAGCGCTAACTCAGGCTGACCAACACTTGCAGGACTGCCGACTGATATTACTGCGAAATGTATGTGTCCCAGTGAGCACGCGTGCAGACACGCCCCTTAGGCCCGGAAGTCTGCCCTACCTGCCATGAGAGAGAGAGAGAGAGAGAGAGAGAGAGAGAGAGAGAGAGAGAGAGAGAGAGAGAGAGAGAGAGAGAGAGAGAGAGAGNGAGAGAGAGAGAGAGAGAGAGAGAGAGAGAGAGAGAGAGAGAGAAGGACAGGGACAGAGACAGAGACAGACAGGTAGAAAGAAAGAGGAAGGAGAGAGGCTGCCAGAGACGGCGAGCCATTGAGGTAGCTGACGGTCATAAGCTATAGCCCAATGTATGCTGGGCCAGGTTCCGTTCCGATGTTTCAAGAACTGCGGGTTGCGCATTGTCAGGGGCGTACCTGTTGCCCTCGCCCCCGCAGCCATTGAGGACATACATTCGTGCTTTTGTTACAGCAAACGTGGACTTCTCTATATATGCGCATGCGGCCCCCCCGGTCATCCTTCCTAGGGGGGGGCTGCACGTATGCCTGGGCCAAAACTGCTCTGGGGTTCGACTCTCTCCCGTCTCAGGAGGCTCCCAGCTGACTGACAGCTGGCCGACTGTGCGCTCTCGCATGCCAAAGCACCGTCCTTCCTCTTTCTAAAAGCGCCGGCAAAGCTCTATGGCCCACTCCATGAGGAAGGTGGTGAGGGAAGTTGGTTCCGTTGGCGAGCTTATGGGGAAGAGGCAGCTCGTGCGATGCGTTGAGACAGACCTTGCAAGTAGCTTGCAGGTTGTAGCCTAGACAAGTGCTAGAAGGAGCTCCGTTGATAACTTCTGGCTTATTGCACGGAACAGTAAAGCCGCATTCTTGCGTCCTTTCCAGCAATTTTCTTTCGCATTTACATGTTTTTGATGGGCATACAGTCAATTTCAACTGCGTGGGCTGGCATGTTCGGACTACTGGCCACGTACACGCCGCCGTCTGCATTCAACTTGATGCCCTGGCCCATTCAAATTTGAATCTTCGCATGCATGGGACCTGCGGAGTCAATATGTACCTTCAAGGTAAGGTGAGCTTGTTATAGCATCATGCGGGAGGATTCTGGTGCAAGCAAATCAGCTGCACATGCATTTATGGATAGTGACTTCAAATGCGCAGATCGAACTCCATGAACGCAAATGCAGTGCATGTTGAACTTAAAAATTTGGGTCATTGAAGGCGTTGCACAATTTAGACGCAGACATTAAACCCCTGAGCTAGGGTCTAACCACGCGCATACAAATTTGAACAGGCTTTTGTTCAAACATGTGACTACTTGATTCAGCCAAAAAACTCGGCACACTCGGTATGGCCTGTACTTAAACTTGATCTGCCCCATACTACCAGGTAGTCAGCTAACACGACAACGCGTGCCTGACAGGCCCATGCAGTCCCCTACCTACATACTAGGTGATGCGGCTAACTAAACACGACACAAAACAAAAAACCTCCTTCATTGACCTCCGACTCAAACGCATTGCTATATGGAGAGCTGAGCTGTAAAAAGTACAGGGGAAGTAATCTGCACGCTGGGGATCTGCTTGATACGAGTCTAAATCACGAGTGCCTTTGGCATCCTGACGTTCACTATTTGACTTGCAAGATGCTCTCTCGCGCATTTTCTACTGCCAAACGAACACGACGCTTCGTGACAATGGCACTACCTCCCACGACTGGAGTGAAAAACAAGCGCAGCAGCGCGAGCAGCCACAAGGCCTCAGTCTGCTTCCGCTTCCGCTTCCTTTCACTACGCTCTGTTGTTGGTCACAAGCAAAAACGAAAAGGGGCACTCGCTGCTCTGCCTGCGGACCACTGCAAAGCGCAGTTGCGCGTGAGCTTACGCATGGCCCTCTGGCGACAGCCTTTCAAAGAACAATCCGATATCCTTACAAGAAACGATCAATGTCTAAAAGTTGAAGCCGACCGCATGGTAGTGCAGGGTGGCCGCCTGGCTGCCAGCAAAGCCGTACACCTGGCACTCCCGAGCCACTTGGGAGCAGAGATCGGCGGGCCCACTGACAAGCACGCCCACGTTGGCCCCCTGCAAGCCTCTGCAAGCGCTCCCAATCAAATCTGACCCCACACACGACGATTGCACCAATTGAAGGCCCCAGTCAATGTTCGCAAGGATCTTCGCGCATGTCGCAATCTCTTACCCACAGGATTTTATCAATCTCATAGAGCGGTACAATGTCATGCAACGCTCCCATGCAAACTCAGTTAACTCCATTCCTGCGGGCAACGCAGCAATCGTGTGCACACATACGCACACAAACGCACGTAATGTGAGCTCAGCAAATGGAGACAAACGCAGCAGTGGAACCTACTACACACGCACCTGCATGGTACATATTATGTCAAAAGCATGCACAAGTGCATGTAGGCAAGCTTCGTGCCAGCTTCATAAATAATGTTTTTTGATTTAAAAAAAGAAAAAACAAACAAACAAACAAACAAACAAAAAAACGACTAGCATCGGTCTTTGTTTAAATTGATTGTAACTTCCAGATTGAATGTACCTTCCAGGACGGGAAGCTGGCCGTAGCTGACGTTGGCCTCGTCGAGCACCGTCCGCGCCACGTCGCCACCTGTCACCTGCTCCTGCAGCTCCAGCAGCGCCGCCTCCTCCTCGAGCGCCACCTCAGCGCGACGGAAAATGCCAGCTATGAACCACGCCGCCACTGCGCCTCCCCCAGATAAGCCTATGCCGATCAGGACGGAGGCGAACGAGAGGGCCCCCCTCCAGTACCACGGGAAGATTTGCATGGTGCCCCGGTCGACGGGGAATATCACGAATCGGCCGAGCAGGTACATCGCGAGCAGCGTGCCCAGGATGGCAAACAGCAGGAACATGGAGGTGGAGAGGGGCCGCGCGGGGCCGCCAAGTGGCAGCACGGCCTTGGCCGGCTGGCGAACAGCTGGCGCGCTGCCGTCGCGCGTCGCCGCTGTCGCAGCCGACATTGTTTCTTGCGCACTCTCCAGCCACAGCTGCTGCAGCTGCTCCTGCCGCTGCTGCTGGGCCTGTCGGGGATGGGGAGCAGGAGGGTACAAGGACTGGCCCTGGCCAACACCTGGCGCCTGGGCGGCAGCACAGATGTACAGGTGGCAGGCCAGGTGGCAGCCGTGCGCAGGCCCCAGGTGGACGTCCAGCGAGGGCAGGCTCCGCAGGACCGCCAGCTCGGACGCGTGCTGCACCGTCCAGATCAGCGTGATCTCGGGCGGCAGGTTGGACTGGCGCAGGCGGTATCTGTGGAAGAGGTCCCGCAGCACCGCCAGGAAAGGGGCGATGCCGACGCCCCGCGCGACGAGCACGAGCGCGTCGTACCTGGGGGGTAGAGGAGGCGCCAAGTATCAGACGCACGGCACCGCCACCGCCCGCCACGTGTCACAGGCGGGCGCAACCATTGGTCACAAGTCCATCTCTAATAACCTGGGGGGGGGAGAAGGAGGAGGAGGACAAGTAGCGTTACACCTGCATCCACCGAGCCCGCTCGCTTGCGATGGCAACTTGGAGGTGGCCTTGGAGGTTATGATATGAGACCTTAAACCCTTAACCTGCAGCGTGGAGCTGGCCGTAAAGCTACGGATCCTGACTGAGAGGCAACAAGCCCAGGCCCGAGACTTGGAGCTGTCGATAGAGAGCATGAACACTCGTGCAACTGTGCACACGTGCGTACACATGGCATGCTGGTTAGCACCTGCCGTGAAGTATACGCTGCAGCAAGGACTAGACAATAACATCTGGACATTCGTACTTTTAATCAGTGGCATTCAAGAGTAGTGCAGGTAGAAGTCGCGCTCGTAGCCGTACGGCCCTTATCATTCCTCTATTCAATTTTTTAATTCCTTATTACTGACACGCTACGAGAACCGCAGGTGGACGTTGCAGTCGCAGTCGCAGCCGTTTAGGGCCCCTGTCAGTATTCATTTAATCATTTATATTATTCTCTGATTAATGACACACGACGCGTACCGCAAGTAGAAGTCGCGGTCGTAGCCGTACGGCCCCTCCACGTTGAGTGTGATGGCCGTGGGGCATCCGCGCCATGCGCCGCGCACGGGCATGCGGCGGACAGCTGTCGCCAGCGCGGCGGTCCATGCGCCCGACGGCTGCACCAACACGGTGATGTGGCGCCGCGAGGAGAGCGAGGAGGAAGTTACCATGAACGGGTGGAACTGCAGCAGCGACACGACCTTGGCTCGAATCGACACGTGGCTGAGCGCCGAGTACATGAGATCTGCACAAATGGCGACAGGTGGCGGCGACAGGTGGCAGCGACAGGTGGCGTGATCTCAGCGGTCTGGGGGAGTACCTATGGGAGTACCAGTGGACAGGTGGCAGCAGGCTGGCTTGCTAGCAAGAGGCTCAAGGCAGTGAGGGGCAAGCAGAAGTGGGCCACGTAAAGACGGGCAGGGCACTTTCACGGAGTATGCACAGCCTGAAAACATCATATGGAGGATGAAAAGAGATGTTTAAAGTTTCGGGGATAGTATCTGTGGAGAAATGCACAGAGCAATTTAAGCTCCGGAACTACGGTTTGCAGAGGATGCACAGAGTGCTTTAGGGTTTCCGGAGTTAGGGTTTGCCTTGGATCCACAGAATGCATAGGATCCACAGAGAGGCTGCAGAAAGAACAGACGGAAGCGCCACCTGTCGCCCTGCTGCCTGCCGCCCTGTTGGGCCATCAGAATTTTCCAGGCGAGTTTGACGGTGAAGCAGCCAGCATTCATTTAGAAGTATATGTCAGTCCTGCGAGAGCGTGAGTGCGAGGGAGTAAGAGAAGGAGATGGGGAGGAGGGGGGTTGACTCACTCAGGGGCTTCGCAATGACAAGTTCGAGGTTGCCACTTGGCAGCTCGCGGGCGGCCAGCAGGCCGACGTCGCGCCGGGCCTGGACGAAGCGTAGCAGGCGGTCTATGCCAAACACGAGCACGCCAGGTGTCACGACGGCGAAGAGGAAGTCGCTGACGTGGAGCGCCAGCGCGAAAAGGAAGATGACGTACAGCTGGTGGGTGAAGAGGAACGTCTCGTACGAGCGCCGGCGCACGGGCGCCAGCGAGGCGAGCCAGATGACGGCCGCCAGCGCAAGGGCGAGCAGGCCCGCCGCCACGTGGCGCTCGCCAGGTGTTGCGCTCGAGGTGAGGAGCTGCAAGGAAAGCAAAGGAGGGGGTAGTGAACAAACACACACACACACACACACAGACACACACACACACACGCACGTGCGCATAAGGACGTACACTAACTTATGAGTAGAAAAGCACTTAAATGGGGCGGCGGCGAAAGGGGGGAGGAGAGGGGGGTAGGAGCCCAGACTAGCAAGGGAGTGTCAGAACGAAGGGGGAGGGGCTGCAGAGAAACAGGGCAGCTAATCAGCTGCCAGTCTCAACAGAATCTTTCAAGACAGCTGGGCACATCAGGAAGGCAGCGTGCTCTACCAGGCAGGGGCACATCCCACTCATCTTCGGACACATGGCAGCATGTGAGACTGCGCCAGAGGAAGCCCTCTGGGCAGGCAGGCAGGCTGGCGGGCGGGCAGGCGGGCGTGCGTGCCATGTGTCAACGGGAGGCTGCATGGGGAAAGGGTCTAAGACTTTGGGAAGAGTCCTGTGCCTGCGCGCGGGCACCAGCTTGCTCTGACAGGCACACGTGTGCACAGGCATACTGCACTTGCACGCGTGCAGGAGACCACCAAGGGGCGGGGGCAGGAAGGGGCAAGGGCAGGGACAGGGACAGTATAGCAGGGGCAAGATAGCAGGGGCAGGCATAGGGACAGAGCAGCAACGGCAGGGGAAGGAAAGGGAGAGCAGGGGCAGGAAGAGGCACAGGGGTACGGGGTACGGGGCAGGGGGCAGGAATACAAGGCAGAGGTACGGGGCTAACAAGCGGCTGCAATTGCAGCTGGAAGGCGGGGAGATGTTGCAGCAAGGAAAGGAGGAGAATGAGACGGGCAACTCTCCCCCCTTCTGAGTGGTGCCACTACTGTGAGGGGCCACCGGCAAGGCGTGGGCATCTCACGCACTACCGATAGATTCAGATTTGATGATGGGGGAGCAGCGCAAGCGAAGACTGCGATGGAGGGCATGTTGGAAGTGGCAGTATGATGACATGCATGCGGACAATCCATTCATACATACACGTACACAAAAATCACCCACCCATATATGAAGGAAAGAGATGCGCATGTCGTCCACATCCGACATGGACAAGAGCACACCCGCGCGCACACAGACGCACACGCACACACAGACGCACATGCACACGCACATGCACACACACACACACACACACACACGCGCGCGCGTGTGCGCTCGCACACGCACAAAGTGATGCATATTCGGGTGTACGTGCAATATCAAGAGGCTCAGGAAGTGAGTACGCTTAACGCTTTTGAATGAGTGAAGTGTCTGCCATGAGACACGATGAGAAGCGAGCGAGAGGCGGACAGGTGTCAGCGCTTGGCCCCACCTGTGCACCGAGAGTCCCCTCCACGGCCCACACGGCCAAGAAGCCGACGCCGTGACAGGTGGCGGTCAGGAGGAGGAGGTGGCCCAGCCAGGAGTGATAGGTGACAGCTCGCGCGAACGAGACGTTGAGCAGCCGCAGCAGGACCGACGCGCGCGCCACCGGGAAGAAGAGGAGGGCGAGGACGATGAGCGCCAGGTGGCCCATCTTGGCGGCCACCAGCGAGGCGCTCATGAGCAGCCGACACCTGGCGGGCAGCGAGAGTTATGCACGCACAGAGTGAGGAACATGCACAGAGGGGACGTGCACAGAGGGACGAGCACACGGGGACAGTGGGACGAGCACGGCACCCCGTGGGAAGGGTTGAGTTCTTCAGAAAAGGCGTCGACGTCATGGCCTGAGATTGTGTAGGAGCTACTGGCTAAACCAGTGAGGAGCTTGTCACTGCCGCTCTCCTCAGCTCTCTGTGAAGGGTCAGATGTGAAACACCTCCTTGCTAGCCGACGTCCATCCTTGTGCTGGTTACGGCAGCCCATACGGCCCTTGTGGCAAGTTGTATTGAGTACAATGAAGGGTAAATGTGATAAGTGTTTGCTTGCTACGACACTCACAGGCGCAATGGTTGCGCTCGGCCATCTCAGGGAGCGCGCGCGCCTGCTTTCACTCTTACCCGCACACAGGAGGTGAGACACACACAACCCACGAATGTACGCAGGGGCAACGCTTCGATTATGAATTGTTGAACATACGCACACACACACGCACACACACTCACACACACACCCAAGCAGACACGCAATCACACACCCACCTCATGACACATCCAAGCACATAAGCTCTTGTCTCTCCCTTGTTCCCCTATCCCCCCCCCACCCGCCCTCCGTTGCCTGCGGTGGAACAAGCTCCAGCTGGGGGCACGAACCTCACGTATTTCTGCGAGTGCTGCCGCCTGACTGACAGCTGTCCAGGTCACTCTCGTGCGCCGATAGGTGGCTGTGCGCTTCTCGAGCCAACGAGACCCCGAGGTTCCACATCAGCAGCAGTATGAAGAGGCCCCCGCAGGCAAGCTCGGCGGCCGTCAGCACGCCAAGTGGCGGCCACACGAGCGCCGGATACGTGGCCATCCGCTGCCACCACAAAAATCTTGCACTGGGCCTGCAGTCCCAATTGGTATACTGGTTATATATGTGTATATAGAGACATATGTATATACATATGCACGCACATATTCTATTTGATTAATTTGCACTATGAGTATTTGCGTGCATCTATGCGCGTTAATGCTTTCATGCATACATCTGTACATCACAGTCAGATACACATGAAATACTGTGAACGAATATTGTACGCGAATAGAATGGCTAGTGCATATAAGAGCAATTAAGCGAGCAATTAAGCCCCCATAAAGACAACAACGAATCACATACGCAGCGTACACATGAAAGCATATACACGTGTACGCATATATGTTAAAAAGCCTCCCATGTATAAGAAAATAACACATACAGTACACAACAAACAATGTGATACCCACTGTGCTGCATGAAAGTTCAAATGCCATAATCCACACAGGTTAGGTGACTGGTACCCATATGGATCACAGCCTTAGCGAGTGATGAAGCAAATATGCACGCGTGGCACAAACTCACTTGGGCGGGGGGAAGCCACGTGGCAGCGCCAGGTAGAATGGGGCGACGAGGGGGATCAGGAGCACAGGCGCGCCAAAGGCGCCCAAGAAGGGGCCTGGAGCGACAGAGCAGCCGAGCGAGGGAGGGGAGGGGAGGAGAGGAGAGAAGAGAGGAAAGGAGAGGAGGTAAGAGGGGAGGGGAGGGGAGGAGAGGAGAGGAGGAAAGAGGAGAGAAGGGGAGGAGAGGAGGAAAGAGGAGAGGAGGAAAGAGGAGAGGAGGAAAAGGGGAGAGGGGAGTGAAGAGGGGAGAGGGGTGAATGAGGTTGTGAGGGGAGAGGAAAGGAAATGGGAGGGGGTGAGAGAGGGAGAGAATGGCATACAAGCAGGAGACGAGAGGAGAGAGGGGGTGCGAGAAAGATAACGACATGCCAAGGGAGGAAAGAGACAGGCGAGGAGAGGGGAGACTGACCGACATGCCCTGGGGAGTAAAGGAGAAGAAAACTTGACTGAAAGGAGAGAAAAACTTGGACTAAAAAGCGCGGGCTAGCTGGAAAAGGTGCCAAAGCACGGCCCCCGTGCCAGCTCACATTAGGGCTTTGAGATGTACGGGTCAGTCAGGAGCTGGTCAGAGCACAGGTTTTGGCTTGGGATTTCCGCCTAGGTTTAAAATTAGGGTTAGGGCTAGGGTAAGGGGTAGGGTTAGGTTTCGGTTTAATTCAGGGTGACGGTTTAAGGTTCTGGTTAGGGTTAAGGCTAGGATTAGGGCTAAGCTTAGGGTGTAGCAGGTGCCTTCACCGATTCCTCTTCTTGCCCCCCTTTTTCTATTTCTCTGAAAGGCCTCCGACACACATTGCAGCAAGAAAAGAGATTATAATAGAAGGAATGCTGCTGCTCTGACGTGCGCGAGGTGTCACTGGCTTCTCTCAGTCACTTCACCACATTGCTCCATTGCACACAACCCACTTGTAGGTCATGTCCCAGCCAGCACCAACATCTACATAAACTTTTACAACATTTGATATCCTTACAGCTCGACAGCTGTCTGTTACTGAAGTCGCAACTGCGACGTAAGGCGAGTGTCACTGCCGCAAGCTAAAACCTAGACCTAAAAGCTAGAGAGCCCCTAGTCTGCCCCTGGATGGCGATGCAGAGCACGCGAGCCCTAGGGCCCCTCAACTTGCCCCCCCC
>WELA01012722.1:1239907-1264123 GCA_009602735.1 Mesotaenium endlicherianum
CCCCACCCCCTCCCCCCCTCTTGCCTGGTGGTATAGATGTACAGTCATGGGTCTCATCAGCTTGACTTCTATAGCAACCCTGACTATGGCAGGAATCTGCTGGGGGGTAAGATACTGGGTGTCTTTGCGTGCTTTGGCTACGTGATTATGAGTATTTAGTGACAAGTGTCGGCACTGCGGTAGAATTATGACCATGTGTTGCTCAGCTGTCTTTCAAAAGTAATGAAGTCGTATAGAGCACGACCTGGCGAGACATCCACAGGCTTGGGATATGCATAAGCAGGGTGCATAGTACCATCATCTTGCTTACTATATCTGATAAATATCTCACCGTACGATGGTTGAGCCATAGTAGCTCAAGCAGCATGAGACGACATGTTACATGCCAGGAGATAAGTCCGAAAGTCTACTCAAGGCAGTCTGAGCTAATGGCCACCTCGGCAATCGCCAGGTGGCAGCGCCTGGATACTGGCCGTTTAAATTGTCGTAGAGTGAGTCATCTTCCCGAAGGAACGTCAAGATAAGGAGCCGGTTGTAAGCTGGTGCGACTATGTAATTGGGCTGACCAGACCTGATTGAAGCGGGTGTTGATGCAGGTACCTGTATAGAGGGCTTGAAACAGGCGATAGAGCTATTTGCGAACAGTACTTGCGAATCCATGAAAAGCTTACGGAGCGAGCTGGTATGGGATGCATAATGCGCGCACTTTCGGATAAGAAGAATAGTGTGTAGGAAGTTGCATTTGCTTCTTGTCAACTACTTGTCAACCCCCAGCAGTGCCTGGTGCCAATCACATGCCGTTGAATGAGTCCTATTGTGATTTTTAGGCTGAGTGGCCATCGTGAAGCTTAGTGTCTTAAGGTAACCATTTTACAACGATGTGCATGATCAAATTCTCGCGAGTGCGATGACTTCTATCTAGTCATTCTGCTTTCATGATGTGATGACGAGTTGAGCTAGATGATGTTCAGCCTTAGGGCTCTCCGTTTGGCCGCCTTGAAGTTGCTGGCTCTTGGAGCTAACATGAACACGACAATTTGGAATTTTGAATATGGGATTAATCACCTTCAGTTTACGCACTAGTGCACTTTCTCAAGATGGGTGCCGATCGTCTAGCAGGTAATCTTCACACTCGTAAAGATTGGTATTGCAGTAGCAAATTCTTTTGGAATCAGATGCATCCTCTCAATTCCGTGGGGTAAGTGTGGAATCTAGGATATATTGCGAATCATCATGAATAGCCAAGCTGTTATCTCGCCTGCCGTGTGTACTTCTTACCTGATGCGAGGAAATGAAATAGCTGGCAAGAACAGGTTTCTCACCAAAACTCGCCTGTAATCCCAGGATGTGTGGCAAACTCGAGTTTGGGGGCCATTGGGCAGAAAAATTAATGCATTTTCAAAAAGCAGAAGAAACCAGGTCGATTTATAGAGCAAACCTTCAAAGTGCAAGTGGAATCGCACCCAAAAAACCCACATGGAGAATTAAGTACAAAAAAAATTTATGAAGAATAAGGCAAAAAGTTGAACACCCGACAAATTTTACGGAAGTTTACCCCTCTGTCCTAGGACTTCATTTGTGTGGATTTGCGTCAGCTTTACGTCATGCGCTATGTGCTATTGCAGGTGATTGGATGGTAGTGATACTGTGAAACGGCTTGCATTGTCTGGCATACAAGAGGAGTATACTTTTTTCATGTGTTTCATCTTGGAGCAAAACTTTTAATTGCTCTCATTACTCCCTCCAAAATGATTTCATTTGAATTAGATGTGTGTTCAAAAATAACCAACACAATTTCATTGCGAGCAGCTTTGCATAAGAAGCTGGACCACGCTGCACAGCAACTTGTTTCTAGCAAGGTGTTCCACAATTCGCCGTGTAGTTGCACAGATGCCTCCTCATTTGAGGTGTACCAGACGAACATGAGCGTCTGTGGTACACCTTCAGAGAATATAACCTGCGCCAAATTGATAGTCAAACGGGCCCGTAGCTAGTGGTGGGCTGCAATGCTATATGCTGGAAAATATGTTGAGGTCCTGGACTAGTACGCCTGAGTACAAGAACAAGTCCTTGTAGATGCCTCTAACTGCCTCACTCTTGAAGTATGCGTAGAACCTGGACATATACGCCTTGAAACATGAACTAGCTATTCCTGGTTGCTCTGTAGATATTATTGCGACACTTACGAGGGGAAATTTGGATGATGTCTTCATGGGAAAAGAAGAACAAGGCTAACTTGAGCAAGAAAAGCGTCACTGCACTCAAAGCTGGGAGTGAGGACGACTTTGCTGCTCATACTCGATCAGTGATGGGAAGAATTTCTTTGCGTCAAAAACCCAAACACTTTTCTTGAAAAGCAGTGATCGATGAGAAGAATTATTTCACGTCAAGCAACCTGTCACTTTTGCTCTCCATCTTCTTCCCAAGAAATGCCTGTCGCAGATTCATATACACCTTGAGCAGCGAATAATTCACAATTTTTTTCTGTCAGTCAAGAAATATAAAATACTGCAAACATGTTTCATTACCACCTACACATACTCTATCAATCAGGCCGAGTGGTTTCTTAATATGTGATAAGAATGATGTTAGCGTCATCCTCAGGATACGACGAGTCTGAAGCTCCACAAAAAATGTGTCGAGAAATTCTCACAACCACAGGTACCAGGCACATGGCTGCAGCCCAAGCATCTACAGCGTATCCAACACAATACTCAACTTTCATAGTGTTGTTATGATATCGTTAATCTGAACAGCAACGCTGACCTTCAAGCTGCCTCACGGAGAAACAAGTGTCCACATACTTCATTGCATCCAAATTTGGTCCACATGACATTCATCCCACCTGTCTGAGCGATGGTGTGCCATTCGTGGTACAGAGAAATGCTCATATTGAATCTCCGTCGCCTTCGCACGCAGTTCTACACATCAGGCTCTAGCTCACGAGCCCAACAGCGCTAAGAGCTCTTTGGCGACAGCGGCCACTTTTGGCGTTTGAAATGTCCGCGCTGTCTTGGCAAGCGCGCCGACTTCCAAGTCAACGGCCACTTGCGTCACGCTCCCGCCCTGGACCTGTTTAAAGGAAAGACATAAAATTGACATCAGAAGATGAGGGAAAGAAAGCAAAAGGAGGAGCTGCAGAGCCGCGACAGGAATAAAAGTAGAAGAATCTGGCAGAAAAAGAAAGTGACGACAGAACGGGGTGTGGATGTCTAGCTACGACGAAGAGAGTTCCTTCCCAGAGGTAACTTAGGTGTCAGCAAGTAACTGTGGGCCAGAACGTGTGACGCAATCAATGCGCAAGTTCACACATTCTGAGAGAGAGAAAACGAAGGAAGAAGCAAACACGCAAGAAGTAACAAACGCAAAAGAGAGCTGATGGGCTGTGGGAACGAAAGCAGTGCGAGAGCTGCCCCAGAATCGCACAGGCTTTTCACCCGCAGCAAGTGCACGCGCCTAAGAACTAAAGAGAGGAGCAATTTCTATAAGAACGCAATCTGCTCCAACAGCAGCTTGCTTCTGAAGGAACTTGCCAACGAGCATTTTGCACCCAGTAAAGGCAACACTCCAAGCAATCCAAGCACTCCAAGCACTCCAAGCAACGCACTGTTCGGGAGCTTCATCCGGACCCCAGTCAGCGTAGCGCAACTGCCAGCTCAGCACCTCCCAGCTCAGCAAATGAGACATCAGGCGACTCGAGAGTATATACCAGCAGAGCCCACTGACTGCAAGGGAGCTCGTTGGGGAACACGTACCAGAGTGCCAAGTGTCAGAAGGGCGTGGTAGAGGACTTCGGGATCGGCCTCCGATGCAGAGGCCATCTGTCAGTCACACACAGCACCCCTCACTCCACGTCAGGAAGATGCAAGAGGGCAAGAGCTCCTACTTTAGTTTGCTTTGGTATGTGAGCTTTGTGATCTCCACCCTTCGCACGTGGTCCCACACGTTCGTGACAAGGAGTATTAGGAGACGACTGCGTGGCATTTGGGTTCTCTTTTTGCACACAAATTTGCAACACACACTCAACCACACGCACGCGGCATGCCCGCGCGCTCGCACACACACACACACACACACACACACACACACATATACACGCACGTGCAATCTTTGTACTCGTGGCAAGTGCAGTACACCATACACTAGTGTCAAGTGAACAAACACAATACACCCACGCATATACATACATAGATACGTATATAGATGTGTATATATGTGTATGCATGCATGTATGTGTGTATGGATGTATATGCACGTCTGTGAGTGTACGTCGCGTCTGTGCATAAAAACACAGGTGGTTTTTTCTGCGTGTATTTTAAAAACGTACGCAGGACCCTCGGGATATGTACACAAAAAAGAGGGAGCCCAGGGGAGCCGGACCTCCGCTGCGGCGCTCAGAGCCTGCATCTGGCCCTCCTCGTCCTTGCTCTCCACAAGCAGCACCGCGTAACTGCCAGGTGGCAGCAGGGCAACATGCCACGTCAGCACATCCAGCCACCCATCATTGCACTCTCAAATGTCAACACAGGTGTTACTGGACAAATTTCAAGACAAACAATGAGGAAAGAACCTGCTGTTGCCGATCTGACTTTCGATACCACTAAGAATCACCAACAACATACAAGCAATATTTTTGACACGGAAGAGAAGAGAACAAAAGCCAAGAGACATCGTCAGATCAGCTCTCCAATATGAACAGTTCACTGAATACCTTCAGTGACAAGCATGCTCTTCCCCCTCCCCCTCTCCCTCTCTCTTTGCGCATGAGCGCGCATGTGTGTGTATGTGTGTGTGTGTGAGGTGTGTGTGTTTGTGTGTAGGTGTGTGTGTGGCAGCAGAGAGATCACCAGGTGGGGGGACTAAATCGGACCCCTCTTCTCTCTCAGAGAAGGTGCAAAGAAGTCAAGATAGACGGACATGTTACGGGCTCGCATAAAAAAACACGATATGTCCACCGACCTTCGAAACAAAGGACCATCATGTGTGTATGTGTGTGTGCCTGTGTTTGAGTGTGCACACATGTGCCTGTGCACACAAAGTCTACAAAGCATAGCCTGCACACGTGTAAGGCATTGACAGTTGCACAGCTACACATACATTGTACGCAACGACGGTGCCACTTGGCGAGCCAGAGGGAGGAGAAGAGGGGACGTAGGAAGGTGGCGAGGGGGTGGGGGTGGCAGCCCACTTGAGCAGAAGCGTGGCCCACGCAAGCCGCACGTTCTTGTTGCTCGACACGTGGCAGCACCCGGCATACATGTCCAAAACCTGCATGTCATCTCTCCAACAGGTAACCGACTGTTACCAAACAATTGCGCTGCCCCTCCATTGATCAGCCGGCCAGTCAGACAGACAGGACTACAAGATTAACCAGCCAGCCAGCCAGCCAGGCCAACCGGGCGGCAGGCGGCCGACAGCCGGCAAGCCAGTCGGCCGGCCGGCCCGGAATCGAGCAGGGTTTGTCTTTCTGTCCAGACAAATGAGCGTGTCCACCAGTGATTCAATCAACCAGCCAACCGGTGAGCCAGTCGATTGGTCAACCTGACTAGTGGACCAATTACTTGCCGAGTTGGTGAGTCGGTCAGTTTGTCAGCCACAGAGCCAGTCAATCAGTCAGCCACTCAATGAGCCTGATGGTCAATCAGTGAGCCAGTCAATAAGCCCGATGGTCAATCAGTCAACCAGTCCGTCAGCTGGTCCGCGGCCGGTCCATTAGCCAATCAGCCCTCCAGCACATCAGCTAGTCCGCCAGACCGGGGGGAGGGGNGAAATTATCCTGTTCTCAGACCCTTCCCCTGTAAAGCACGGTCTCCAAGGCGCCGACAAACATCAACGAGCAAAACTGAAACAGGGAGGAACGCATCTCTTTTTTGCGTCTTCTGCTGCACCAAGTTACTGACCTCGGCGCGGTGCTGCGCCGCCCAATCACGGAGCGCCTTGTGGCGGAACGCGTTGACCGCCACGCGCAGCCCCGTCAGCTGGTTGGCCGCCACAGCCGGCGCCTTGCTGGCGCGCTGGCACGCCTGCAACATGACATCTGGCCCACCCGCCACATTCACCCCCACTCCCCGCCCCCCCCCGCAAGTGCTGTCAGCATTCATGCCCGCGACGAGCGGGCACGTAAACGGGTGCATGGGTGCATGGGTGCATGAGTGCATGGGTGCATAATTGCATGATTGAATGAATGGAATGAACGAATGGGTGCACAGATGCACGCGTGTCTGACTGGATCGAGTAAAAGGGTGCACGGTTAAGTGCCCACATGAATTGGTGCGTGGGCGCGTGGGTTCATGAGGGATTAGACAGGATGGCATAATGAATTCTTGAAAATAGGTCAATTATTGGGAAAATGGGCAAATAAATGGATGCATGGGTACGTGGGCGCGTAGCTTCATGAGCAACTGGACTGGATGGCCAAAATGAACAGGTGAATGGTTGACTCCCCAATAAGGAGCAGCTACACTGCGCAGCCCACGACGCGAAGCAACAAGGGCTCTCACGAGATGCCCACAGGTGTCATTCAACGGGCAATGTCCCCCGTGACTCTCCTGCCGTTGTAATATCGGCGGCCGGCGAATGCTAGAAAGGTAAGTATCCTGATAGGTGACCGAAACTCCAAGAACAGTGATCATGATAAAACAACGGGGTGGCTACTTTGTCTCTGTTTGTCTCTTTTTCGTGCCACGCGGCCATGCTTGCTGCTTGCCGTGCTCGTGGCCAGTCACAGTCAATCTTTGCCCTCCCGACAACAAGAGATGCTGTCGAGATAGGCCAGCGTGCATCCGGAGATGCCTAGAGACGCGGGAAGCCACACCGCCACTCTTACTCCTGCTCCTGCTCCTACTCCTGCTCCTTCTGGTAAGCTGCTGGCGATGCTGCTCCTGCTCCTGTTCCTGCTCCTGCTCCTATTGCTCCTGCTTCTGCTCTTGCTCCCGCTCCTGCTCCTCCTGGTAAGCTGCTGCTGCCGCTGCTTCTGCTCCTGCTCCTGAGTCTGGTGCAGCTGCTCTGCACCAGCCCCTAGAAAGCACAAGGCGGCCTCCATAGCAATAGACCGTTCTTTGCTCACGTATGCGCCAACAACCCCGCCACTATTGCTGCTGCTCAATCGAGCGTCCCTCTTTCCTTCCCTCTGCGTGTCCAGAAGCTGACACCTGTCCCGGGGGGGTGGCGAGTAGCTGACATATGTCCCCAGAGGCACAGAGGGGCTGAGTGTGATGACCCGGCTCGGTCCCGAAGAAGAAGTGGGAAGAAGATGGGGGGCTGGGGGAGGGGCAAGGATGGGGAAAGCATGGGGAGAACTAGTAGGGGGGGAAGAGGAGAGAGTAGAAGGAGAGGGGCCATAACAAAGCAGGCAGATGAAGAGGGAAGAGGTGAACGGAGGGGGGGAGAGGAGAAAAGGGAGGGGGATTGCAAGCTGGGCGGGAAGGGGAGTGTGGGAGAGGAGGGGGAGGTGGGGAGGGGGGGAAGCAGGGCAGAGAACGGAGCGGGCAGATAAAAGGCGGACCTTGCGCGTGATTGGGCGACGCAGTTCCGAGCTCCGCCAGCTTGGCGGCAGCTTGCGGGTGCAGAGCAAGCATTCGCAGCACGTCCAGCACTGCCCCACCTCCCCAGGAGCACACGCGCACGCGCGCACACATGTACGCACACCGTTGGCACATACTCAACGCAGCGCACAGTGGATGCGGATGCATGCAAGCTTGTCGCATACTCACCCCGGCGCGCACGCACGCGTGTGCAGGCACACTAAAACCGAAACTGCGAGCAGAAGCTGCACAAAGCTTGTAATACAGAACATTCGCACTCGGCACTTAGCGCACGGCACTCGGCACTTGACACAAGCTCAACAATGTCCGCGTGTGCGTGCAGACACCCGCGCACCAGAGGATGTACAGAATCCGCAATGCTCGGCAGTAGGCAGTCGGCAGTCGGCAGTCGGCCAGTCGGCAGTCGACACCTCGGCAGCCAGCGCAAAGTTGGCACGCCCGCAAACAGGCAAGCAGGCACAGCATGCACGCGCTCAACGAAGTGCCTAAGTGCCTAAGTGTGAAAACGGTTGACGTGACTCCATTTGCAGAGCGCAAGCCAACTCTCAACTCCTCAGCCAAGGATGAGCGTAAGGCCGCGAGAGCAGGCACTTGACACCGTGCAGCAGAGGACCCACCTGAAAGACGATACCGGTGCCACATCAAGCAACAGAGACCCACCTGGGAGGAAGTACCGACTTTAAACCATGCAACAGGAAACCACCAGGGAGAGGTACTTAGGCAACACCGTGCAGCTGAGGAACAACCTGGAAAGAGGATATTGGGACAACGTCATGCAACAGAGAATCCACCTGGGAGGAGGTGTGGAGCCCACACCATGCAACAGGGAACCCACCTGGAAAGAGGTACTGGGGCGGCCACGTGACGACCAGGCGAAGGAGGAGCTGGAAGTCCGCGTCAGCAAAGTTGGAGGCGTGGAAGCGCGAGGTGTCCTTGAGAGTGGCCACGATGGCCTCCATCTGCGCGTAGGTTTCGGCGCTGACACTTGGCGCATCCTCCTTGCTGGTCTCGTCCACCTGGCGTCAAGAACAAGCACCCCCATCCTCCTCTCCCACCCGCCCCAAGAGCAAAGCAAGACGTAGCAATAGAAGTAAGAAATAGACAAAGAAAAAAAATAGAAATAGAAATGAGGGCACAGTACAGCATCTTGACGTAACAAGAACAGAAGGGGGCCACCCAAGGGCGAACGGACGTGGGTAGACAAACGATATGTGTATGTGGACACTGGCGGCAAAAGAAGGGCCGGCAAGCGGGTGAGCTGAAGGAGACAGGAAACGGCAGAAGAAGAGGCAGCACAGAAATGGGAGGCGAGGAAATGAAACGGGAGAGGAGGGAGGACAGCAGAAGGAAGGGAAGGGGGAAGGAGGAACGAGAGGGAGGGAGAGGGGTGCCTGACCTGCGCTGGGGCCTGCAGGGCTGTGGTGAATTCCAGCAGCTTCTTCAGGATGCCCTCGTACTGAGCCGATTCAAACAGTAGGTACCCTTTCTGTTCGTTCCCCCCCCCTCGCAAGGACCCGCCCAGGAAAAGGAAGATAAAGACACAAAGGGACGAGATAAAGAACTTGAGATAAGGAAATTGATATAAACGTTACGATAGAGCAAGCAATTTGTGATACAAAGTATGAAACAAGAAAATGTAAACAAGAAAATATGCAAGCAAGTACCAAGACCCGTCCCCGGCCTTCGCTCGGAGCCTCACGAGTCATGGCCAGCAGCGCCGAAGAGGCTGAAGCGAGAGCGACGAACAGGAAGAGAGTGTGGCGCAAGGAGACGCAGCGCCCGCCAGGGCAAGCAAACAGGCGAGCGAGCGGGTCCTACCCTGACAAGAACAGAAGGAAGGGGGGGAGGAGGGGGGAGGTGAAGCAGCGTGAGAAGGCAAGGAAGACGAGGACGGAAGAGAGGGAGCGTGCAGAGCGCCTTCTTTTCACAACACAAGGCAGGAGTCAAGCAGACCCAGGATGACCTCCTCCTTATCACTGCACGAGGCAAGAAGCAGACCCAAAGTCACCCCTCTCCTTGCTACGACAGAAGGCACAAAGTCGACCCATTATCGCTTCAATTCTCACTAGCCTAGGAAATAAGCAGACCCTGAACGTGCACATGCAGAGCCCGCACGCACGCATGCACGCACGCACGCACGCACGCACGCACGCACCTTGGGTATGTGTGAGAGGCTGGGGGGGGCAGCCGCGGGAGTGGCGGCTGGGGGCGCCGCTCTGCTGGCGCCTGCATCCGCTCAACGCACGACGGCACTCTCATCTCAGGCAGAGGTGTCAGCGAAAGCCCTGGATAACCTTCGTTCTACTGCTGCTGGTGCCCGCGCCCGCTTGCAGGCACACGTCACGTGCCGCTACTCTCTCCTCCCCCCTCCCCTCTCCCCCCCGGTGAGCAACAGTGCCAACATAAACCCTGCACATCGTCTCTCTTCTCTCTCTCAGAGTTGCTTCTTGCCTTCCCCCTAAGCACTCCCTTGCCGCGCCCTACAGCTGCTGGAACCCAGTGGACCTAGTGAGAGGCGATGCTTCTGTTCGGTGATATCACAAAGCGGCACCATACAGACCTTGGCACAAAACATGGTGTGCACACATGCAACATGCACAGACAAAGACACACACACGCGCAAGCACACGCCGCGCGCGCGCACACACACACACACACACACACACACACACACNGGTGCACAGATGCACGCGTGTCTGACTGGATCGAGTAAAAGGGTGCACGGTTAAGTGCCCACATGAATTGGTGCGTGGGCGCGTGGGTTCATGAGGGATTAGACAGGATGGCATAATGAATTCTTGAAAATAGGTCAATTATTGGGAAAATGGGCAAATAAATGGATGCATGGGTACGTGGGCGCGTAGCTTCATGAGCAACTGGACTGGATGGCCAAAATGAACAGGTGAATGGTTGACTCCCCAATAAGGAGCAGCTACACTGCGCAGCCCACGACGCGAAGCAACAAGGGCTCTCACGAGATGCCCACAGGTGTCATTCAACGGGCAATGTCCCCCGTGACTCTCCTGCCGTTGTAATATCGGCGGCCGGCGAATGCTAGAAAGGTAAGTATCCTGATAGGTGACCGAAACTCCAAGAACAGTGATCATGATAAAACAACGGGGTGGCTACTTTGTCTCTGTTTGTCTCTTTTTCGTGCCACGCGGCCATGCTTGCTGCTTGCCGTGCTCGTGGCCAGTCACAGTCAATCTTTGCCCTCCCGACAACAAGAGATGCTGTCGAGATAGGCCAGCGTGCATCCGGAGATGCCTAGAGACGCGGGAAGCCACACCGCCACTCTTACTCCTGCTCCTGCTCCTACTCCTGCTCCTTCTGGTAAGCTGCTGGCGATGCTGCTCCTGCTCCTGTTCCTGCTCCTGCTCCTATTGCTCCTGCTTCTGCTCTTGCTCCCGCTCCTGCTCCTCCTGGTAAGCTGCTGCTGCCGCTGCTTCTGCTCCTGCTCCTGAGTCTGGTGCAGCTGCTCTGCACCAGCCCCTAGAAAGCACAAGGCGGCCTCCATAGCAATAGACCGTTCTTTGCTCACGTATGCGCCAACAACCCCGCCACTATTGCTGCTGCTCAATCGAGCGTCCCTCTTTCCTTCCCTCTGCGTGTCCAGAAGCTGACACCTGTCCCGGGGGGGTGGCGAGTAGCTGACATATGTCCCCAGAGGCACAGAGGGGCTGAGTGTGATGACCCGGCTCGGTCCCGAAGAAGAAGTGGGAAGAAGATGGGGGGCTGGGGGAGGGGCAAGGATGGGGAAAGCATGGGGAGAACTAGTAGGGGGGGAAGAGGAGAGAGTAGAAGGAGAGGGGCCATAACAAAGCAGGCAGATGAAGAGGGAAGAGGTGAACGGAGGGGGGGAGAGGAGAAAAGGGAGGGGGATTGCAAGCTGGGCGGGAAGGGGAGTGTGGGAGAGGAGGGGGAGGTGGGGAGGGGGGGAAGCAGGGCAGAGAACGGAGCGGGCAGATAAAAGGCGGACCTTGCGCGTGATTGGGCGACGCAGTTCCGAGCTCCGCCAGCTTGGCGGCAGCTTGCGGGTGCAGAGCAAGCATTCGCAGCACGTCCAGCACTGCCCCACCTCCCCAGGAGCACACGCGCACGCGCGCACACATGTACGCACACCGTTGGCACATACTCAACGCAGCGCACAGTGGATGCGGATGCATGCAAGCTTGTCGCATACTCACCCCGGCGCGCACGCACGCGTGTGCAGGCACACTAAAACCGAAACTGCGAGCAGAAGCTGCACAAAGCTTGTAATACAGAACATTCGCACTCGGCACTTAGCGCACGGCACTCGGCACTTGACACAAGCTCAACAATGTCCGCGTGTGCGTGCAGACACCCGCGCACCAGAGGATGTACAGAATCCGCAATGCTCGGCAGTAGGCAGTCGGCAGTCGGCAGTCGGCCAGTCGGCAGTCGACACCTCGGCAGCCAGCGCAAAGTTGGCACGCCCGCAAACAGGCAAGCAGGCACAGCATGCACGCGCTCAACGAAGTGCCTAAGTGCCTAAGTGTGAAAACGGTTGACGTGACTCCATTTGCAGAGCGCAAGCCAACTCTCAACTCCTCAGCCAAGGATGAGCGTAAGGCCGCGAGAGCAGGCACTTGACACCGTGCAGCAGAGGACCCACCTGAAAGACGATACCGGTGCCACATCAAGCAACAGAGACCCACCTGGGAGGAAGTACCGACTTTAAACCATGCAACAGGAAACCACCAGGGAGAGGTACTTAGGCAACACCGTGCAGCTGAGGAACAACCTGGAAAGAGGATATTGGGACAACGTCATGCAACAGAGAATCCACCTGGGAGGAGGTGTGGAGCCCACACCATGCAACAGGGAACCCACCTGGAAAGAGGTACTGGGGCGGCCACGTGACGACCAGGCGAAGGAGGAGCTGGAAGTCCGCGTCAGCAAAGTTGGAGGCGTGGAAGCGCGAGGTGTCCTTGAGAGTGGCCACGATGGCCTCCATCTGCGCGTAGGTTTCGGCGCTGACACTTGGCGCATCCTCCTTGCTGGTCTCGTCCACCTGGCGTCAAGAACAAGCACCCCCATCCTCCTCTCCCACCCGCCCCAAGAGCAAAGCAAGACGTAGCAATAGAAGTAAGAAATAGACAAAGAAAAAAAATAGAAATAGAAATGAGGGCACAGTACAGCATCTTGACGTAACAAGAACAGAAGGGGGCCACCCAAGGGCGAACGGACGTGGGTAGACAAACGATATGTGTATGTGGACACTGGCGGCAAAAGAAGGGCCGGCAAGCGGGTGAGCTGAAGGAGACAGGAAACGGCAGAAGAAGAGGCAGCACAGAAATGGGAGGCGAGGAAATGAAACGGGAGAGGAGGGAGGACAGCAGAAGGAAGGGAAGGGGGAAGGAGGAACGAGAGGGAGGGAGAGGGGTGCCTGACCTGCGCTGGGGCCTGCAGGGCTGTGGTGAATTCCAGCAGCTTCTTCAGGATGCCCTCGTACTGAGCCGATTCAAACAGTAGGTACCCTTTCTGTTCGTTCCCCCCCCCTCGCAAGGACCCGCCCAGGAAAAGGAAGATAAAGACACAAAGGGACGAGATAAAGAACTTGAGATAAGGAAATTGATATAAACGTTACGATAGAGCAAGCAATTTGTGATACAAAGTATGAAACAAGAAAATGTAAACAAGAAAATATGCAAGCAAGTACCAAGACCCGTCCCCGGCCTTCGCTCGGAGCCTCACGAGTCATGGCCAGCAGCGCCGAAGAGGCTGAAGCGAGAGCGACGAACAGGAAGAGAGTGTGGCGCAAGGAGACGCAGCGCCCGCCAGGGCAAGCAAACAGGCGAGCGAGCGGGTCCTACCCTGACAAGAACAGAAGGAAGGGGGGGAGGAGGGGGGAGGTGAAGCAGCGTGAGAAGGCAAGGAAGACGAGGACGGAAGAGAGGGAGCGTGCAGAGCGCCTTCTTTTCACAACACAAGGCAGGAGTCAAGCAGACCCAGGATGACCTCCTCCTTATCACTGCACGAGGCAAGAAGCAGACCCAAAGTCACCCCTCTCCTTGCTACGACAGAAGGCACAAAGTCGACCCATTATCGCTTCAATTCTCACTAGCCTAGGAAATAAGCAGACCCTGAACGTGCACATGCAGAGCCCGCACGCACGCATGCACGCACGCACGCACGCACGCACGCACGCACCTTGGGTATGTGTGAGAGGCTGGGGGGGGCAGCCGCGGGAGTGGCGGCTGGGGGCGCCGCTCTGCTGGCGCCTGCATCCGCTCAACGCACGACGGCACTCTCATCTCAGGCAGAGGTGTCAGCGAAAGCCCTGGATAACCTTCGTTCTACTGCTGCTGGTGCCCGCGCCCGCTTGCAGGCACACGTCACGTGCCGCTACTCTCTCCTCCCCCCTCCCCTCTCCCCCCCGGTGAGCAACAGTGCCAACATAAACCCTGCACATCGTCTCTCTTCTCTCTCTCAGAGTTGCTTCTTGCCTTCCCCCTAAGCACTCCCTTGCCGCGCCCTACAGCTGCTGGAACCCAGTGGACCTAGTGAGAGGCGATGCTTCTGTTCGGTGATATCACAAAGCGGCACCATACAGACCTTGGCACAAAACATGGTGTGCACACATGCAACATGCACAGACAAAGACACACACACGCGCAAGCACACGCCGCGCGCGCGCACACACACACACACACACACACACACACACACACTCGTATACACTCACAGGGCAGAGATGTACAATGCTTAGCACGCCGTTCATCCTTTCCAACCCCCCCCTCTTCTAACCCCCCACCCCCCTCTCTTCTGCGGCTGCCCTATTCCCTGCTCCTCCCCGTGCCCCTGCCCCTGCTTGTAGTGCAACTGCTGCCCCTTCCCCCCCCGCATATGTGCAAAGACAAACAGACATGGACGATGTCTCTGTGTGTGTGTCTGTCTGAGCTGGTGTGCTCGTCCCAGGAAGGTGAGGTAGGCAGAGGGAAGACAGTGGCAGAGCAGCTAGCGGGCGGGTGTTGCACCTGTGGGGTTGTATGCAGCACCTGCCCAGCCATGGAGGACAGGTGTGTGCAACGTATGAGCATGTGTGGCAGAGGCTGTGCGCACTCCGGTGCACTTTCCACATGGTGTATGTGTGTGTGAGAGAGAGAGAGAGAGAGAAGGAGAATGAGTGAGTGAGAGGGAGAGGGAGAAACAGTGTAAGAGTATGTGTAAGAGTGTGTGGATGTGTGAGATTTTGTATGGGAGGATGTGAGCGTGTATACGTGTGAGAGTATGTATGTGTGTGTGTGCGTGGGTGTGCGTGTGTGTGTGTGCGTGGGTGTGCGTGTGTGTGTGTGCGTGCCTTGACTTGTTTCATAACAGACTTGCAACAGTGCATGTGTTACCTTGCTCCGTAACAGCCATGCAGAAAAGAATCACACAGAGACAAACGCATGCGATCACACAGATTCATGTCTCGCGGGAGAGCCGGAAATAAAAAGAAAGGAAGTGTGAAGGTTTGTCTGTATGCCGGAACATACATCAAAGAAAAAACTGGAGTACACACATAGTGCTTTCAAATTTCCTTATAGTATACACCTTGTAATAATTCCACACATTTTTGTAACCTTTTACATGTCAATTAAGCAGAGAAAGCGATTGGAAGGAAAGCACCCATCAAGCAATTCAGTTGTCTCGACAGTTGTTTTGCTGCAGACACACCCCCTTCTAGGTTCTGCTATTAACTGGGATACCTCATCTCAGAAACTATGTGTGTGCTTCTTCTTAGTTTGTGTTAGCCTAATTGTCATGTCCCAGAAACACTCACCGCCGGTGAAGGGGTCGGCATTGGGCGTCCACGTGGCAGCGCCTCCTGCACCTCCGCCATAGAATGGGGAGCGTGCACAGACACAGGCACAGCGATTCAAGTTCCAATCGTTTAGTATTCCCCTACGGATGCTCACAAGAGGCACAGGCAATCTCCGTGCGTCGAATGCGGCAAGAACTTGTGACCGAATTTAAAAACGTAACCTCCGGTTGCCCCATGTTTGCTGTTTCTTTTTCAAGCAGCGCCAGCACAACTTCCCACAGACGCCATGGGCAGCTTAAAGTCCAAACGAGTAACCCAGACCCACTTGCCCCTGGCTGCCGTGTACCTGCCCGAACGTAACTCAGGCAGGGAGAAAGAAAAGAAACAACAGGGTCACGCTAAAAAAAGAACCCCGCTTTCTCGCGCTGCCCGCTTTTTTGCGCTGCCAGGTGACTGCCCGGACGGAAAGGGGGCAGAAATAAGCCCCCACAATCTCGTGCCAACAAGGTGGGCTCAGCCAGCCACCATCCTGAGCAAGCAGTAACAGAGTTTTCGCGGGAAGGGGGGGGGGGGGGGNGGGGGGGGGGGGGGGGGGGGGGGGGGGGGGGGGGGGGGGGGGGGGGGAGAGGAGGAGTAAAGCTACACTCTTGGGAACTCTATTTGCGGCTTCCGGTTGCCACTGCTGCAAGACTTGAGCTCTCTCGCAACCAACGAGGCAGAACCACCACAGCTGCCCGCCTACCTGCCTTTCGGTGCCCATGCATGCATATCTGGGCACCAACGTGCCTGACAACCTGCGTGCATGCGCGCCTGCTTGCCTGCCTGCCCGCATGCACGCAGGCATGCCTGTGTGCCTGCCAGCTGGCCTGCCTCAACCCTCAGCTCTCATAGCAATTACCTTCATCCCATGGCTTCCCGGCGTTTCCAAAGCTTGCCCCCTCCATTGGGCCCCGGGAAAGATTGACAAAGATGAGACCAAAGGGAAGGAGAAGAGTGGGGAGGGGAGGGGAGAGGAGGGGAGGAGAGGAGAGGGGGAGGAGAGAACAGAGGGGCTGATGACAGCTGCCCTAGCCAGGCAGGCAGGAGAGTGACGGGGGAAGGGAGGGGAGGGGAGGGCAAGGGAAAGAAGCGGCAGGCTTGGGAGAGGACAGGACTGGCTTAGGTGCGGAGAAAAGGATGAAGTGCCAGTGGAGGAGGAGGCTCACAGCAAGAGTGGAAGCTTCCAAGAAGGGTAGGGCGGCGGTGGGAGGAAGAGAAAGAGGGTAGCGGAGGGGGGGGGNCGCCACCTGTTTGTCAGGCGTGTATGCATCACCGGGCCGGCAGGGCTGCAAGCAGCCTCCAACAATTGGCAATTCAAGGCCTAGTCTCACGCCTGCTTTTGATCAAGCGCGAGCAGCTGGCCCATCCCCTGAAAACCACCCCATCCTGTCTCGCACGACGCTGCCTAACAGAAAACCTGAGCTGTATCCTGATGTATTCAACAGCAGGCGTGAAGAGCGCGAGTGGAAGAGGGGAAAGGGCCGTGTCAGAGGGTAAGCCCTCAGGTGATGACAAAGGGAAGGGAGACAGCAGTGGAGGGGGTGAAGTAAGAGTGACTGGCGTCACGAGAGACTGACCAGTGGCGCGCGCTGATTGGCCGGCGGAGCCTGCTCCTCCCGCCGCTGCAGGCACGTACGCCTGGCCTGTGAAAGAAAGGAGGTACGGGGGAGAGTAGTGGGAGTAAGCTTTGAACAGAAAATATCATCACCTAACCTACACTCCTGCTGCCGCACGCCTGGCCTGCGCAAGGAAGAGGAGTGAGTGGCAAGATGTGCGCGCCCCCCCGCCTGTCGAAGCAACACAGACTTTCAGGCAACAGCCTGGACACGTTGCACGCATTGATCAAACAGACCCACCGCAGAGACCGACACATTTGGTGCCACCTGGCAAAGTAGCCCGACTCAAACTCAAGCCCAGACCTAGACCCAGACCCAGACCCAGACTGAGACCCTGACCCTGACCCTGTCGCCGAGCCTGTCCCAAGCCTGACCCTACCGTAAGCGTTCCGTCCCTGCTCATATCTTACTCGTGCTTCTACCCCTGCCCCTCACTCTAGCCTAGGTCCTACTTTACACCTCGCTCGTCTTCCAATCCCTCAGCGCACCCCCAGGTTCACAAAACAAAGCCGTGCCCCGGGCCTTAGCGGGCCCTGACTCTGGCCCCGCACGAGACTCAAAAGTCCTAAACCCTTAGAACATAACACCAAAGCCCTCTGTGCCCTCAAAGCTCTTCGTTGGGGTCGCTGACTTTCGGCGTAGGGGCCGTAGGGGGGGCTCAGGGTCCAGGTTAGGGTTTGCATAAGGATGCGCGTCCGTATTTTTGTTTAGGTTTTAGTAACGGATTCAGTTAGTCTTTAGGTCAGTGTTTGAGGTTTGGTTTTGCTTAGATATGGAGTTTAGGGTTTAAGTTAGGGTTCAGGTTAGGGCTGAGGGCGGAGACCTCCAGTGTAGGGGTCGTAGAACTTGTTGTCAAGCACCATGGGCGCCGCCTGCCCCGTATTGCGCAGGATGAACTCCACCACCTGCTCGCGGTACCCCGCGGGCAGCCCCTCGTCCTCCAGCCACCTGTCCGCCACGTCGTACGGATTCTCTGGTGGCGCGAGCAGAGGGAGGGGGGGTGGAGTGGGATGAGGGGGGAGAGCAAGGGATGAGCTTGAGATTGATAAACCCGGACCTATAGTGGGGGCAGGGGAGCAGGGCGCAGCGAAAACCCCCCCCACCCCCGCGCCCCCACTCCTGTAGAATGAGAAACCAAAATGCCACCCCAATGTGCGAGCGGTCGCGGAGAACGAAGCGGCAGGGGCAAGCGTGGGCAACAGCAGCAGCCCGGAAGCGGAAAAGGCCAAAAAAAAAGTTGGGTAACTGCCTCGAGTAGCAATCGCTACAAGGAGCCCTCATTTGGTAGAGCTTGAACAAACTTGCCAGGCAAAAGCTAGATAATACTCTTCTGCCAACTGCAAGAAGTGAGGAATATACTCGGCAAGCACACACGCCCGGAATGCATGCGCGCGCGTGCGCGAGCGTACAAGGGGGGAACACAGGTAGAGAGAGGGGACGAGGATTCGGTGGGATGCGAAGAGAGACTCACGCCCGCGATTGTAGGGCAGCTTGCGGGGGGGCACGCCGTCCCCTATGTCCACGTCGAACACTGCTCGGAAAAAAATTTGAAAGAAAGACAAGAGAGGGAAAGCGGGGGGGCACAAAAGAGGAATGGTAACACTGTGAGCACAACCATGTCGAGGTATGAGGAGGAGCAAGAGCTGCCTGCCTCTAAGGTAAGCAGAAATCACGCAGGGGGATGAGCAGCAAAGTGGCTTTGGAGCTTTACTATGACGTCCAACCCTCGTTTCCACCAGAGTATCCTTTGATTGCCATCTCTTGAAAGAATATCACAGCAACAGAAACAAATAAAACAAAGAGAGGGGGGCATGTACCGCTCCCTCAGAGTAACGATGCACGGAACATGTAGTGGTGCGACTAGAGAGAAGCTACTGGCAGCTGGCAGCTGGCCACCCACAGAAGGAAGCTGGGGGAGCAACGAAGCGGCAAAACACACATGACAAGTTAAGGACAGCTCACGACACACGATGACACCTGACGATAAGCTGTGACAACCTATGACAACCAAAAAAAAAGATTATGACGACTCACGACGAGGCGGAGAACGGACATGCAGCACACGCGTCGAGAGGGAGAGAAGGGACAAGGGGGGCGACCATAGTCGTAAGAGGCCCCGTGAAGCGTGTTTTGCTGCAGGTTGTCGCCGGGACCATCCACCACCTCGCCTATCTGCAGAGACAGGCCAATCAGATGTTGCCACGCAGGACGACAGGGAAGAGTAAGCATATGCAACGTAATAACCACCACCTTGCCTATCTGCAGCAAGACAGCCCAATCCGACTGTTGCCACGCGGCATTGGGCAGGAGTTAGCGCATGGAACGTAGCCACCACTAACTCGCCCATCTGCAGAAGACAGCATGATCTGAGCGCTGTTGCCGCGCAGGACGCAGGCAGCAGTAAGCACGTGCAACGTGACACCCACTACCTCCCCTCTATTTGCAGAAGATAGACCAATCCAAGTGCCGTCGCCGTGCGGGACGTCAGGCAGGAGTGAGTCAATGCAACGTAACAACCACCACCTCCACTGTCTGCAGAAGACAGCCCAATGCAAATGTTGCCAAGTGGGACGTCAGGCAGCAGTAGGCAAGTGGTACGCAACAACCACCACCTCCCCTATCTGGAGAAAGACAGGCGATCAGATATGCGCACTCGGCTCATCAAGCAAGAAGGTGCATAAAGAACGTATCGAGCAGTTTGCGAATATGGTACCGGGCTCCACCGGCGTTGCTGCATTTGGAGAACAAAGGCAACTCTCCCAGGGGAGCAACTCCCTCGCATACGCATCTGCAGTTGCAGAGACGGGTCCGCACACTGAAATCCAGAGGGGAAGAGGGAGAGAGGGAGGGAGGGAGGGAGCGTCTGTGTGTGCGCGCGCGTGCGGTGCGTGTGCGTGTTTGTGTGTGTGTGCGTGCATGTGTGTGTGCATGCGTGTGTGTGCGTGCGTGTGAGTGTGTGTGTGTGCGCGTGCGTGCGTCCGTGCGTATGTGTATGTGTGAGTGTGTGTGTGTTCGCGCGCGCGTGCGTGTGCCTGGCCGGGAGCAGGAAGGGGGGGACAAAGAGGGGCGTATACTCTGTCCCAGTTGAACTCCTTGGCGTTCCAGCTGTAGGCCACGCCGGAGTCGCCCTCGCGCACTATTTTCGTCTGCCCGTCCTTCTTTCCTGAAATCCGCATGTCACGCGCACGCATGACAGAAGAAGATGAGGGATGGAAACACACACACACACACACACACATGTATGTGTATACAAACATATACATGTATACATACACATAAATATATGTGTGTATAAATGCATACAAATATATATATATACATATATGTACATGTATATATTCTGGCATGTACGAGCGAGACAGAGTATGTTGATGAAAAATTCTTCCTTAGGAGTTACTGCTTTGGCAAAGAGTCCACTTGCATATTCTGCACGGTGGGACAATGAAGGGGCTCGTCAACTAAAAGTAGAGGGCAGAGAAAAAGCAAAGACAACTTAATGGTCCACAATGTCTGCCAAGCAAGGCTTTAAGGAGCCTACTTCGACTGAAGGTACACCAGGTGGCGGCAGTGCAAATGTGGTTTGGCGGCAGCAAGTGTGGTTCGAGCAGGACACATGCACGACAGACACAGACACAGGCACCCCTGCACACGCTCACGCATATGCGCGCAAAGGCAAGGACAGGCACACGCATGCACGCGCACATGCAACGTGCACACATGTACAGACACACACAGACACACACCTGGCTCGTTCAGGGCCTCAACACCTGGCAGATCCTCCACCTTCACGCCGCCCACCATCTTACTGTTGCCTCCGCTCACAACGCCGCCCGTGAGAATACACAGAGTAGAAAAAATCAGCACTTATCTTAAGATTAGTACAAAGATACAGCCATACGCTGGGGAATTAACCCATACGTCTGCGCATGCGCGTGTCTTCATTCTCACACTCACAGAAATGCACGCAGGCATGCACGCGCGCATGCAAGCGCACGCGACTGCCAGCACGTGAACAAATACCTCGAGCATGCGTAATGTTTTATATAAAACAGAATGTACGTGTATAAACATACATACATGTACATCGGCATATATATGTCGTTCATGTGGAGTTGTTCTGGTTAGAGCAGCTGGACAACATGACAAATGCACAAATACACTTGCTCTCACGCGCAGACCCACTTACATGCATGCGCTTGCGCACATACACACACACACACACATATGCACACACAAGCGCGCACACGCACACGCATACGCACACACGCGCATGCGCACATGCATGCACCTCTTCTTGCCAGCACGTATGACCGCCTCGTAGTTAGCCCTCTCCTCCGCGCTTGCCACGCGGGCGGCCTCCCTCGTCCAGACGCGCGCCACGCCGTCAGAGCACGCCGTCACGAGGTCGCCACTTGGCAGGTACGCAACGTCCCACACGCACCCGGGGTGCTCTATGCTCTGCTGGCACACGCCGTCTGCCGCGTGCACTCCAGCCCACAAGAGGTCTTCGATGTTCAAAGTTTTGCGGTCGGAGCCAAAGTCTACTGCTTGAGCCCCACACACCTGCCCAGAAGGGCTGTCTAGAACATCTGGCTGGAGCTTTTGAAGCTTCGCAGAAAGAGCCTATCTTCGAGTTAACGCTATGCAAGCCCAACTCACAAGGGTGAGCTGCACCCCAAACACAGCAGGAACACTCTCTCTGCAGCGACATAGATGGGCAATGTGGAACCCCGGAATCCCTCAGCACGCGGTATCTAGAACCCTCTCACAGGATCTGCAGTCTGGAGGGGGGGAGGGCGGGCGCGAGCGGCAAAGCATCAAGTCCTTCAAGTTCTTCAGCCGTAGAATTTGTAGCCAGGGATCTGGAGAAGGGAGCTGAGCGTAGCAAGCACACGCGGCTGCCTGACGCGCGTGCTTATCTCCCAGGAAAAGAAGAAGATGTGCTCTTCCTTCAAGAGAAGACATATGCATGCTCAAGAAAAGAAGAATGCATGCGCTTCGAGAAAGGAAAGAGGGCGTGCTCTTCAAAACTGAAACGCACGCTCTCAGAGAATAAAACATGCATGCTCGTTGGGATCATCAGGAAAAAAAGCCGTGGACCAAGTGCCCTGTATTGCCCCGAGATCCCAAAGCCGAAAATGTGCCTTGACTTGGAAAGAAAATGTGCAGAGACACATTCAGACATGGCTAAAAATAATAAGCGGGAAGGAGATTGTACGAGCAGAGTGTGAGCAAACTGTGACAGATGCATCCTTAAGTATCTTCAATCAGATCCACGACCGGCTGTATATAGAACGCACACGTCTGCTCACTCCATGCATGCAACATGGACACACGCAAGGCACAGCGGGAGCAGGCTAAAAGGGGTGAGTGCAATCAGTACAAACAATTGACCGACCAATGGCTGCATGAGAGAGAGCTTGGAAGTCGAAATGGAGTAAAGACGGTAGAGTGAGCCGAGGGAGAGGGACAAGAGGGAGAGGAGCGCCAGCGTGGGCGCACGCACACACACACACACACACACACGCGCGCACACGCACGCCCACGACCACATGCACGCGCACTCGCACACGTATGCACACGCTTATGCCCACGCGCACGCACACATGCCCACGCACACGCACACATGCCCACGCACACGCACGCACACGCGCATGCCCACGCGCACGCGCCCACGCACAAACGCACGCATGCACGTACACATGGACACGCGCAGACACGCACACACGCGTGCGCACGTGGCACGACAGAGTGAGTCAAGGCGGTATGTGTAGCAGAGCCACACCTCGCCAAACCTTGGCGGTATTGTCCTCGCTGCCAGATGTCACCTCCCCGCCTGCGCCAGCTGTCACGCTGTATACGAGCGCCGTGTGGCCGTGCATCTCCAGCAGCAGCTCCCCTGCCTCCGTCCACAGCTTCACTGACCTGCGCCCCGCTCACACGCGCTTGCGTAGACACGCATGTAAGTACGCGCATAAGTGGAAGCACTCATCATTAATGCGGGAGGAAACACCGACGAGTCAATCCTCAGAACGTCATCATGTGAATCAGCATGTTTATCGACTACACATCAGAGACTACAAACAAGCACACTGACAGAGGCGCATGGGCGAGTGCGCGCGCGTCTCTGATGTTCTCTTCTGAATGTTCCCCTCCCATTACAATTAGGCCTCAATTGTTCATATCTGGAATCTGCTTCCTCTCTTCCTGCCGATGTTTCGACTCTTGCAATGTGTTGTTTCTGGTAAAGGGTAGGCAGGATAGACTCCTCCTTGCAATGCGTTTGCTTGCCCTCTCCCTGCTTGTCCTTTCACTTTCGACTGCTGATGCCACAACACGTGTGTGTGTGTGTGTGTGTGTGCGTGTCTCCACACACAAACATACACACGCACTCATGCAGGCACTCATGCACATGCGTGCGCGTGCGGTCGGTTGCCCTCCCCCTGCTCCTCCTTTTACTTGACCTTCAAACATCTACACCACACTAGTATCTATTTACGTGGATATTCGTTACATACACACACAAGAGCATCCACACAGATGTGCATGGGAGCATAGGGGAGCAAGTTACGGCAGGCTCATAAGTTTCATCAGATGGGCAACATTATATTTATGACGTTGAACGAAATTTGCGAGGTTGAGACAATACCCGTCATGAGAGGCCGATAGGATGCCGACACCTGGCATCAGCGCCAAGCTCCGGACAGTATCTGTCGCACGCAAGGCAGCCAGCCGATTGGGGGGAACCTGTTAGGCACTGTGTTGATATGCCACGTCCAAGGCAGCTGATGTGTACGTGGGTGTGGGCAGAAATTAATTTGCTTACGTAAGGTCACAATACAAATTTGCGGAGAGGCAGATGCATTTTCAGTGAGCTGGATAAAGCGAAATCCCTTCGTGTGTCCAAGGCCAAAGCATAAAGGGATTGACTTGCACCACGTCCCGAATGATTGATACAAGTAAGCCCGTAACATGCACCAACACGCTAAACCCTTTGCCCGTAACGGAAAGGGTGTCGGCACGTCCGCAATTTTCCACTTTACCACGCGCCCTTCCAGTATGCGACAAAGCGCAAAAGCTAGAGCGTGTGGGTGACGGACTTCCAGACAGCCTCAACGGGTGGTCAGGATTGGGACGGCAGTGGGGCGCAATTGGGACCAGAAGTGGAGCAGAGGGGCAGGAGCTCTGGATCTCTCTCTCTCTCTCTCTCTCTCTCTCTCTCTCTCTCTCTCTCTCTCTCTCTCTC
>WELA01012722.1:1277772-1292742 GCA_009602735.1 Mesotaenium endlicherianum
GGGGGAGGGTAGTAGGCATCGTGGTTTGGTGGCTGGGGAGCCGGATGCGGAGTATTAGTTGGTGTGAGAAGTGGTGCCAAGGGGGCCATGCAGAGGGCCTCAGGGAGGGATGAAAGGGGAATGGGAAATAGACGGAGGAGGGAGGGAGGGGGGGGGAGTTGGCTGAGAGGGGTGGGTGCTGTTGGAAGGTCTAGGAAGGCTGGTGGGTTGGTGTGCAGAGCTCCGCGACCGATAGGTGGCCGCAGAGGCGGCCTTGGGCCCGTAGACTGATATGCGCAGAGCACTGTCTATATTCCGACCACCACCCGTTGCTGCCCCCCCTGGCGGCGAATAGCAACGGCAGCAGTAGCTGCGGCGATAAATGGCTGGGCTTGGACCTGGGACTCTCTGGGCTCTCTCTCTCTCTCAGGGCTCTCTCTCTCTCTCTCTCTCTGGGCTCTCTTTTTCTCTCTCTCTGGGTTGTCTCTGGGCTTCCAGCACGCAAAGCCTGCTCGCCTGTCTTGCCATAGCCCTGTGTGTGCCGCAATGCATTTGAGACTGCCAAGGATCGGGAGGAGCCCCTGCCCCTGCTGGCCCAGCAAACCAGCAGCTTTAATAGCATCAAGCGGAGAGTGGGGCTGTTCACCTCGCCTGTGCACCACCCCCTGTCGTGAGGTGCCATGCTTCTGGGGCTGCGAAGTTTCGGGGTTTGCGCCAGCTGGCCTCTGCCTGGGAGCGGTACTCCTCACTCTTACCAAGGTGTTGCACCTGTGCTTTGTAAGACGGGAAGGGGGAGGGGGAGGGGGGAAGGTGCGCGAACGTGCAAGAAGGGGGGTGGTGGGGGCGGGGGCAAACGGACGGGCTGCGTTGTGTCTGTGTCTGTGTCTGTGTCATACGGTTTAATGTGCGGGACGTTCATATGTGTGTGCGCGCACAGCTGTCCGGCATGATTGGGAAATGATGAGCTTGGCCATACACATATATACATATATGTACATTTACATACATATAGACACATATATATGTATGGATCTATATATGTACGGATGTACGTATTTATGTATGTATGTATGTAAATTGATACATAGCCATAAACATCAAGGTATATATTTACATACAGTCGTGATGCATCGGTGGGCGGAATCTTGCGCAAAGATTGGGGTCATTGTGGGGCTCTTTGTTTGCTTCCAGTCGTGAGGCCTCTGAATGAGCGCTCCGTGTGGAGCCTGCAGGGGGGCCCTCCAGTCGCCCTCCTGCTAGACGGGCTTGCTGCCTCCTTGTCCTTCTCTACTCCAGACACAACTGGAAGGGAGTGCCTAGGCGTGTAGGCTCCCGAGGAACCTAGGTGCCTAAACGTGTAGGTTCTCTAGGAACCTAGGTGCCTAGGACTACTGCACATGGTTCTCGGTGGCTTTTCTTCCAGTACTATGTGGGCCTAGGTGCCTAGGTGCCTAGGTGTCTGCGTGCATGTGGGTCTAGGTGCTCAGCAGTCCAGGTGTGCAATAGATCTAGGTGCCTGAGGACCTAGGGGTCTAGGTGCCTAGGGGTCTAGGTGCGTGTGGGCCTAGGTGCCTAGGGGCCTTGAAGCGTGTAGGCCTAGGCGCCCAGGAGTCTAGGTGCATGTGGGTCTAGTTCTCTATCCACCAAGGTACCCAGGGGCCCAGGTGCCTAGGTGCCTAGGGGCCTAGGATTAGAGGCTCCTAGGGGCGTAGGAGGCTAGGTGTCTTGGTGCCTAGGTGACCAGGGCTGCGTGGCTGACTGAGTGATACCTGTCCTCTCCGTGTCCTTGGCTGGCACAGATGTACGACGCCGACGACTCGGGATCGATATCGAGGGAGGAGATGGCCCAGATGCTTCGGGTGGGTTCTCACGCTAGCCCCGAAACTCCAATTGAAGGCGCTATACCATTTGTGAACCCGAAGCGCGCGGCCCGAAGTCCTGGACCAGCGAGCGGCCGGCCAGTGGCTTGTGCTTCTGCTTGCTCTCTCCTTCTGCTTGTTCCTCCTGTGCCGGCGAGCGGCTGCTGCCAGACGAGCGCCTGCCGCTGCTGCTGTTGCTGGTGGTGCTGCTTCTGCTGCTGCCCGTCCGCCTCCCATTGCTGCTGATGCTGCTGCTCCTGCTTGTGCTCTTGCTTGCTCTCCGTCCGCTCATTCCCCTCCTGCCGCCGAGCAGTTGCTGCCGTACGAGTACCTGCTGCTGCCGCTCAAGCTGCTGCTGCTGCTTTGACTGCTGCTGCCGTCAAGCTGCTGCTTCTGCTTTGACTGCTGCTGCCGCTGCTGCTGCTGCTACTGCTGCTGCTCATGCATCTATCATCGCTAGTACTCCTGCTGCGGCTGCTGCTGCTTCTTTTGCTCATGCTTGTGCTCATGCTTGTGCTCGTGCTCCCGCTCGCTCTCCTCGCGCGCCCCCCTCTCCCTCCGTCTCCCGCTGCTGCCACTGCCGCGCAGTCGCTGCCGGACGAGTACCTGCCGCCCGACATTGAGGAGCCCGGCAAGATGGACGAGTTCTTCGACCGCATGGACATCAACTGCGACGGCCACATCAGCTTCGACGAGTTCAAGGAGGCCATCCAGCAGGACCGCTTCCTCATGGACGCGCTCCTTCAGCCCGCGCGGGGGCAGCCCATCACGGTGGCGGCCGCCGCCTCCTCCTCCTCCTCCTCCCTGCCGTCGCCCCGCGCCATCGGCCCCAAGTCCCCGCGGGAGCTCGAGCTCAAGGGCTGAGATCGAGGCATCGCGCGGCTTAGCCCCGAGGCTGAGGAGCCGTCACCGAGGGGGGGGGAGGGAGGGAGCTTGAGCCTTAGGGCTGCTGCTGAGAATCAAGGAATGAGGACTGGCGCCCGGCCGCCTCCGCCATCTCAGAGCGCCCCCCCCCAAAACCATTACCCCCCCCCCCTCCGCTAGAGGGGCTGTAGCGAGCTGGAGGCTAGAGGGGCGGGCTAGAGGGGGTGCTTGAGCTTGAAAGATGAGGTGGAGGCACGTTTGGCCCCGAGGCCTCGAGGGAGCTTGAGCCGGAAGGGGCTGGCTAGGATTGCAAGGCCCGGTCCCAAGTTGCTCGGCTGCTTAAGCTCCAAGGGCTGAGCATGGTTGCGCCTTTTAGATGTTGATCGAGCGGGGCAGTGGTCGGGCTCCGCCTGATTGGGGGGGGTCCGGCTTGCCGATTGGTTCTACTACTACTAGCGACCATGGCGCACATTTTAGCGCTTCGGTTTGGAGCGACGCTTCACGGACTTCGTCTTGAGGTGCTTGCTCCTCCTTGGGGCTTTAGAGTTCTGTTGCAGTTCCACTGACGTTCTTGCTGATCTAGGTGATAACTGACAAGTCCAAGTCGCGGGATGTAACTTACAGTGATATAGGATTAATTTCTTCTTGATGCACTTGATTGCACGACTCTCACTCTGGACTGCTCTGGACTAGAAAGAGAAAGAATCAATGTTTGTGGCCTGGACCGTGAGAGGGGGGACAAGTTGGTGTTCCCTCTATCATCTGCAATGGGCAAGAGAGTGAGTCCTGCACACCTCCTCTGACGATACATGCTATGCCAAGCTTTGCTAGTGTTCAAGACCTGTTGGGCAAATTTGCGCAGCAGAGGAGGGACTGATTTTCGGGGAAAAAAATCTCGTCTGCTATTCTCGCATAGTGAAAATGTTTCTGCCGAGAAGTTGGTACTCCGAAGCGCCTAATGGAGGCCTCCCATTTAAGCCAACTAGGGCAACGTTGCTGCGTGAAGGTTTCCCCGGCAATGGGTCACCTCACGCTTGATTCAACTGCATATGAATTTATGAGTTTGATGCTACGATCTAAGTGAAAAATATGTAAGTCTGCCCTATCACGTATACAGGGATAGTGAGTCGACCTTATGGTTCCAATCAATCATGGCCTGTTGTGTATTATAGATACTGTGGTAGTAGTGGGGTGTCAACGCGCGCAGCAAGACCTACCCTAGTGGCTGGTGTAGAAAAGATAGGATGGAGAGATGCACAAAGAAAGAGACATCAAAGGACTTCCTGTACGCGCGAAAGTCTAGCTCCACTGCAGACGCATGTACTCACACTCATATATTGTGTGCGCCAATGATTGAAAGTGCGAAACTAGACATGTATCTACAAACGGTGTTTAGGGTCCAACCAATAAATAGATGCCCGTACTTGTTCAGGTAAATCAGAAATAAGGATGCCAATGCCCTATGGAGGGTATATCCAACTGGCCTAGTGTCATCTTCTCCCACGACATTTGAGAAAGTACGTGCGCAATGTATCGCACTCATCGCCCTCAAAGCTTCAGGTGGCAGAAGGATCGAGGCGGTCATGTGCATCTGCTTTTATTGGAGCCAACAAGGTTACTCCGAGTGATTCGATGCATGCTATCCACTAAGTCCCCATTCTGCCGGCAGCATAGAGAAGAGGAGAGGATTGCAACGCAAAGCAGATCGAGGTGGGAAAGATACGAACAGCAAGTGCGGACTCTTCCTACTTAGAAGAATAAGAGATGCAAATGGTTGATAAGGACCACATGAGATATATATACCAAGCGACAGCAAATAAGAGTGTACAGACAACATAAAGTGGCCTACGTCACATACGCTGATCATGGCGCATAACTTTTGACCATACACTATGAAGGAGAATGGAGCGGGTGTAACCTATGTTCTCAGAAGGTACCTCTGCTACAACTGAAAGGCTGCGGAGATGAAATTGCTTGACCCTACACGAGTGTGTGCGTGTGTGTGTGTGTGTGTGTGTGTGCGTGCGTGTTCATGTTCATGCTTGTAAGTTGCACAACGTATGTCTACATCCATGTATGTCTACGTCTTCAAAATCAGAACGCCTAATACTGTGCATAGGCTTTTTGTGGAAATTCCCTTCGCGAGGGATGACGGGAGGCTCAGCCTTGTGATTTACTCTAAATGAAAAGATGTATACCTACTGAACATTCATACCTCATCGTCATGTTCTACTTAGGCTGGTCCCTTTAGCTGAAAAATTATACCACTTAGTCACCAATAATGCGGTCCCTGCTCAGCTCAGAAAGCCATGACAGGCTGGTCCCCTTTACAGCTCTAGCAAGTCAACGCTTACTCCACTACCCGATTGTCTGGGAAGATGGGGCCAAGTTTTGTACATCAAAGGTCAGCACAAGTTCGGCACAGGTCGGCACAGGTACGCCACGTCACAGGTCTCCGAGTGCGGACATCGCTCAAGCACCCGGTGGACCCGCAACAAGTAGGTTGTCAAAGAGTCTATGCCCACAAGTTTCCAAGGACGACCAAGGGGTCTTCTTCTCCCAAGTGGCATACTTTTCCAGTCAAAACCTTAGATCCTGCACTCCTTTCTTTGCCACTGGCTGCGTCCTTGTAAGAGCAGCAAGATGACGTACCAATTACTTTACAGTATCTACAAGCACGGCCTGGAGCTTCTGCTATCACAATTTCATCAGCGATAAACATAACCTGGTGGGAATGTGGACCTGAATTTCAAATGAAATATGATTGCTTTTTCAGGTACTAAGCATGCCCATCGGCATTGAAGCCCCATCAAGAAATTGCATTGAATGCCGAAGCTGAATCCGGCTTCATCTTCTTTTTTCCGGCACATGGTCCTTGGGACACACGCACAGCAATGATGGCGTCCAGAAAATTCCAAATATACTTGGTCACACCTTAATATTTGAAGAATGCTCAGCCCTTTCCGGCACTAAGAAATTCCAGAATGTAGTCCTCGTTGTAAAATGAGAGCACAAACCTGACCACCCAGCGGGCAGAAACGACTAGCCAAGGATACCATAACGACCCAGCTAAGATGACACCAAACAAGAGAGCCCAGGGCCTAAGGCCCACATCAAGCACCATAATTCAGTGCCGGGCGATGCAATACTCCAGCTATCAATGCGTGTCTCTTACTACGAATCAACCTTTCACTTCTGCTTAACTTGTAGAAGTAGCAACAAGACATTTGATGAACTAAAAAGCTTACAACGAAGCAAGCTGTTACGCGGGTGCAGGACGGGAAGCGAGTCTTGCCCGATATCCACCTTGGACGTTCTAACGTAGGAACTTGGAAGTGGATGGAGCGTACTTATCGAAGGCGCGTCTACCCAGTTACGTGACGCGTGATCGGTGTAACTTTACCGACTTTCAGCGTTACCGACATTATTCGTATTGAGGGCCCTTTGCAGAGCTTTGCAGGCTTAAATACAAAAGGTGATATTAATAAGATTGCAAAAATATCTACCGTATCGATCAGTATCGCTGTATCGATGGAGTGCTCCATACGCCAGCTTGGACTGGCTTGGACGTCGTTTCCGTGGCTAGCTTCAGAGAACAGACACGTGGTACATTTTGGTACCTACACATCTCCCCTGTTCTCTCGTCAGGCCCTCCCTGGCTCTCCCCGGTGCTCCCCACTGCCCACCTGTGCTCCCCACTTCCTCGGGAACCTGCTCCTCTCGGCAGAGATGATCGTATCTCGCATGCATCCCTCTTTTTATTCTAGGGCTAAATCGTGCTCGATAGCATCCCTTCTAACTCATTTAAGTGAGCTTCCATCGTATGCACCGCTACTATTACGACAAAACACACGCACATCCTTCTTGGGCTTCTCCAGGCTGCTTCCATTTTCAGTATTTAGTTCAGTGATTGACGCGGCATTGCCACCCTTCAGCCTCAGGGGATATCGACGACTCTTCGAAGTGGGAGTGACAGGAGACGCATACCATCACCTGAATATTGAGCTGTAATTTCATCATTTTCCAGCGTGATCGACTAGACAAAAGGCAGTGTAGAGAGTAGCAACCTCATCTCCTACCTAGTTTGGTGCCTCGACTTCGTAGACTGCTTCTATAGGTGAGAGCGCTGCAACAGAACTGTACATTCGTTGCAAGAGATAACGAGAAGGCTGATACTCTTCTCCTAACGATCTACAGTCATGGCAGCACAGAGCTTGCTCTGTGCGCAAGGCCTCTCCTATGAGGCTTTCTTGAGTACAGAAAGGGCATCCCTGGGGTTTTGCAGCACATCTCAAAGTACTGGTAGCAGTGGAGTAAGTTTCAGTTCTTCCGCTTTTCATAATGGGAGTTACCAAAGATTAGGACGATTGACAAGTAAGGTGAATTCAACAAGCAGGCGTGGGGAAGTTGTCAGTGAGGTTGTTGACAGTGGAGGCGATTTTCAGAGAAAAGTTGGCCAGGCGGCAGAGGATGCGAAGAGGAAGGCGAGCGATTTCGCTCGTGGCACGCAGAAGAGGGCGGTTAATTATATCAAGGATTACGATTTAGAGACAAAGGCCAGGAAGGCTGCGAAAGAGGCAGTGGAGAAGTATGAGGAGTTTACCTTTGACATGCAGAGGCGGGCAGCTAACTTTGATAGGAGCTATAGGGTGTCAGAGAAGGCTAAGCAGGGAGCCAAAGCTGCGGCTGAGAAGGCAGAGGATGTAGATCAGAAATTCGGCGTCCGACAGAAGGTGCGAGCATTGGTGACCGATCTTCGACTGAAGTGGCCAAAGGTGAGCTACTTAGCCTCTCTTTGAGCTCCTTAGCCTCTCTTTGAGCTCTTCAACCTCACCACATTCAGCCTCCTTGCTGGCTTTGGCTCAAAGCTGGATGCCTGAGAACTTCCTGGAGGGATGAATTTTTGCTTCAATATCTGTTATCCCCAATGATGATATGCTTGTGGTGTAAATGTTGAGAAAGAGGTTTTATTGTTGTAGTAAGGGGGCTTCTTAATTTCTTCCTTGGTGTTTGTTTTGAGCTTTAGGTATCTAAGGTATCTAGACCTACGGTCATGCTGAGGAGTGAGTGGTCTGTTATTTGGTTCTGAATTGGTACTAACGGTCAGATACTTAGCATGGGTAAATGCTGCTAAAAGCTGGTAAAAGCTGGTAACAGCTGGTCATATGTGTGGAGCATCTAGGCGTCTCAGAGGGTTGCTTTGTAATGCCATGGCAGCGAGCCATCTGTGGACCACTTTGACAGAAGCTGAAGGTCGAATTGCGAAGCGATGTGCACATATCATATATATTTATTTTATGTATATGTACGATACAAATACGTGTTTTTGCATTCGTCTGTACTAGAAAGTCCTGCTCATACCTCCCTTGCTGCCAGTTAGAGATGTGTTGATTCCGTCAGGGCCTCGTTTTTAAAGTTGGGCCTATCTGTGCCTGTTAGGGTTGCCACACTTATTGTATCCACTACTATGTGTCCACTGACATGTGGTGCTCTTGCCATTATTGCCTTGTGGCTTTTTATGGTGGGGTGGGGGGGGGGGGGGAGGCAGTTTTCAAAAGAAACACGGAAATTCTTCGCCACCCCAATTGGCCAGGGTGTCCTGGTAAGCCTGAATCTGAGACCCGCACCATCATCTGTAAATGGTTATAAGGCGAGACTTAAGATTCTAAGTCGCCAATGGGCAAGGCGATGTTTGAAGCTGAGCAAGCACCAGGACGTACTTAGTGTGACACGTGTCAGTCTGATTATAGTGCCGCATGGGATCCCAAAGCGTTGCCCCCCAGCATTTATCCCGACATTGACCCCTTTGTAGAATTTATTCCAACATTGACCAGTGTCAGCTTGTCAGCCTGTCAGCCTGACACCTCTGCCTCCAGCGATGGGGGGGGATTTTGTTCTGGCCCGCAGTACCCTCAGGCTTTTATGCTAGCGCCCATCTTGCTTAGCGTTGTCGTAGAGGTCCTTAGAGAGAGTTGGGGAAGCGGTGCCGATAGCCATGGAGGGGCTCCACTTGCAGGGAGGGCCATGTCTGATCTTTCGTGACGTGACGATGGTGGCACTGGTGGTGACGGAAAGAAAAGGCCTGCGACTTTCGATTCTTAGAAATGGGTATGTTTTCAAGGGTGCACTTCTTTGTGGGGTGCCTAGCCTGGAGTCAGCAGGACTTGGACCACTCACAGTCACGGAACTGGAGCTGAGAACCCTGCTGCGTGGCACATTCTGTGATTTTCGCTCCCTGGTGTGGTCTGGTGTGCACAGTAGGTCGCGCTTCTTGGCGTTCTCAGGGTCTTGCTTCCATCTCATACACACACACACGCACTCTCTCTCTCTCTCACACACACACACACAGAAAGACGCATTGAACATTCTCCCCTGTCCCCTTTCTCTCTCTCTGCCTCCCCGCTCTCCTCACCATCACACTTCCACTGATGCACACGCACATGCACACTCACACACGCTCCTGGCTCGTTTCCATGGGCCCTTGCGCCGCCTGCTCCCGTGCTGCAGCTGGTGGTGGTGGCGTGGCTGCTGCTCTCCGGCACCTTCTTCCAGATCTTCTTCTGGTCGCTGTGGATCATCCCACTGGCCCCCGTCATCCTCAAGAGCTTCGTCCGCGCCGCCCTCGTCGAGGTAGCGCCACCTCCCTCTCCTCCCCAGCCGCGAAGCCCTTTCACCCCTCTGGCCTTCGCCTCCAGCCTTGGTCGCCAACCCAACCTATGCCTCTGGCCTTTGCCGCTGCCGACCTCTGCCTCTGCCTTCCCCCGTGCTTTTGCTGCCCCACCTCCACCGTCCGCGCGCGCTCTCTCACACTCTCTGCTCCTTATCTGGCCCCAGATGCACCACCTCTGCAGGGCACAGTTTTCCCCATCGCCATGCGTGCATTGTACCCTAGGTCCTGGTGCCCCCTGACTCAATCTCCTACTCTTCTCCTCGTTGCCCGAGCGGGTCTTCCCCTCGCATTCCTGCTGTTGGTGGCTTTACACCTGGATGGGGTGGTATGGTGCACACTGCAGCCACTCGCCTCGATGACCTTTTCTCCTTCCCACCACGCAGTCTGCCCTCATATTTTTTTTGTTCCCATCTTGCTCTGCCCATCCAGCACACACCCCCCCCCCCCCCCCCCCCCCCCCCCCCCCCCCCCCCCCCCCCCCCCCCCCCCCCCCCCCCCCCCCCCCCCCCCCCCCCCCCCCCCCCCCCCCCCCCCCCCCCCCCCCCCCCCCCCCCCCCCCCCCCCCCCCCCCCCCCCCCCCCCCCCCCCCCCCCCCCCCCCCCCCCCCCCCCCCCCCCCCCCCCCCCCCCCCCCCCCCCCCCCCCCCCCCCCCCCCCCCCCCCCCCCCCCCCCCCCCCCCCCCCCCCCCCCCCCCCCCCCCCCCCCCCCCCCCCCCCCCCCCCCCCCCCCCCCCCCCCCCCCCCCCCCCCCCCCCCCCCCCCCCCCCCCCCCCCCCCCCCCCCCCCCCCCCCCCCCCCCCCCCCCCCCCCCCCCCCCCCCCCCCCCCCCCCCCCCCCCCCCCCCCCCCCCCCCCCCCCCCCCCCCCCCCCCCCCCCCCCCCCCCCCCCCCCCCCCCCCCCCCCCCCCCCCCCCCCCCCCCCCCCCCCCCCCCCCCCCCCCCCCCCCCCCCCCCCCCCCCCCCCCCCCCCCCCCCCCCCCCCCCCCCCCCCCCCCCCCCCCCCCCCCCCCCCCCCCCCCCCCCCCCCCCCCCCCCCCCCCCCCCCCCCCCCCCCCCCCCCCCCCCCCCCCCCCCCCCCCCCCCCCCCCCCCCCCCCCCCCCCCCCCCCCCCCCCCCCCCCCCCCCCCCCCCCCCCCCCCCCCCCCCCCCCCCCCCCCCCCCCCCCCCCCCCCCCCCCCCCCCCCCCCCCCCCCCCCCCCCCCCCCCCCCCCCCCCCCCCCCCCCCCCCCCCCCCCCCCCCCCCCCCCCCCCCCCCCCCCCCCCCCCCCCCCCCCCCCCCCCCCCCCCCCCCCCCCCCCCCCCCCCCCCCCCCCCCCCCCCCCCCCCCCCCCCCCCCCCCCCCCCCCCCCCCCCCCCCCCCCCCCCCCCCCCCCCCCCCCCCCCCCCCCCCCCCCCCCCCCCCCCCCCCCCCCCCCCCCCCCCCCCCCCCCCCCCCCCCCCCCCCCCCCCCCCCCCCCCCCCCCCCCCCCCCCCCCCCCCCCCCCCCCCCCCCCCCCCCCCCCCCCCCCCCCCCCCCCCCCCCCCCCCCCCCCCCCCCCCCCCCCCCCCCCCCCCCCCCCCCCCCCCCCCCCCCCCCCCCCCCCCCCCCCCCCCCCCCCCCCCCCCCCCCCCCCCCCCCCCCCCCCCCCCCCCCCCCCCCCCCCCCCCCCCCCCCCCCCCCCCCCCCCCCCCCCCCCCCCCCCCCCCCCCCCCCCCCCCCCCCCCCCCCCCCCCCCCCCCCCCCCCCCCCCCCCCCCCCCCCCCCCCCCCCCCCCCCCCCCCCCCCCCCCCCCCCCCCCCCCCCCCCCCCCCCCCCCCCCCCCCCCCCCCCCCCCCCCCCCCCCCCCCCCCCCCCCCCCCCCCCCCCCCCCCCCCCCCCCCCCCCCCCCCCCCCCCCCCCCCCCCCCCCCCCCCCCCCCCCCCCCCCCCCCCCCCCCCCCCCCCCCCCCCCCCCCCCCCCCCCCCCCCCCCCCCCCCCCCCCCCCCCCCCCCCCCCCCCCCCCCCCCCCCCCCCCCCCCCCCCCCCCCCCCCCCCCCCCCCCCCCCCCCCCCCCCCCCCCCCCCCCCCCCCCCCCCCCCCCCCCCCCCCCCCCCCCCCCCCCCCCCCCCCCCCCCCCCCCCCCCCCCCCCCCCCCCCCCCCCCCCCCCCCCCCCCCCCCCCCCCCCCCCCCCCCCCCCCCCCCCCCCCCCCCCCCCCCCCCCCCCCCCCCCCCCCCCCCCCCCCCCCCCCCCCCCCCCCCCCCCCCCCCCCCCCCCCCCCCCCCCCCCCCCCCCCCCCCCCCCCCCCCCCCCCCCCCCCCCCCCCCCCCCCCCCCCCCCCCCCCCCCCCCCCCCCCCCCCCCCCCCCCCCCCCCCCCCCCCCCCCCCCCCCCCCCCCCCCCCCCCCCCCCCCCCCCCCCCCCCCCCCCCCCCCCCCCCCCCCCCCCCCCCCCCCCCCCCCCCCCCCCCCCCCCCCCCCCCCCCCCCCCCCCCCCCCCCCCCCCCCCCCCCCCCCCCCCCCCCCCCCCCCCCCCCCCCCCCCCCCCCCCCCCCCCCCCCCCCCCCCCCCCCCCCCCCCCCCCCCCCCCCCCCCCCCCCCCCCCCCCCCCCCCCCCCCCCCCCCCCCCCCCCCCCCCCCCCCCCCCCCCCCCCCCCCCCCCCCCCCCCCCCCCCCCCCCCCCCCCCCCCCCCCCCCCCCCCCCCCCCCCCCCCCCCCCCCCCCCCCCCCCCCCCCCCCCCCCCCCCCCCCCCCCCCCCCCCCCCCCCCCCCCCCCCCCCCCCCCCCCCCCCCCCCCCCCCCCCCCCCCCCCCCCCCCCCCCCCCCCCCCCCCCCCCCCCCCCCCCCCCCCCCCCCCCCCCCCCCCCCCCCCCCCCCCCCCCCCCCCCCCCCCCCCCCCCCCCCCCCCCCCCCCCCCCCCCCCCCCCCCCCCCCCCCCCCCCCCCCCCCCCCCCCCCCCCCCCCCCCCCCCCCCCCCCCCCCCCCCCCCCCCCCCCCCCCCCCCCCCCCCCCCCCCCCCCCCCCCCCCCCCCCCCCCCCCCCCCCCCCCCCCCCCCCCCCCCCCCCCCCCCCCCCCCCCCCCCCCCCCCCCCCCCCCCCCCCCCCCCCCCCCCCCCCCCCCCCCCCCCCCCCCCCCCCCCCCCCCCCCCCCCCCCCCCCCCCCCCCCCCCCCCCCCCCCCCCCCCCCCCCCCCCCCCCCCCCCCCCCCCCCCCCCCCCCCCCCCCCCCCCCCCCCCCCCCCCCCCCCCCCCCCCCCCCCCCCCCCCCCCCCCCCCCCCCCCCCCCCCCCCCCCCCCCCCCCCCCCCCCCCCCCCCCCCCCCCCCCCCCCCCCCCCCCCCCCCCCCCCCCCCCCCCCCCCCCCCCCCCCCCCCCCCCCCCCCCCCCCCCCCCCCCCCCCCCCCCCCCCCCCCCCCCCCCCCCCCCCCCCCCCCCCCCCCCCCCCCCCCCCCCCCCCCCCCCCCCCCCCCCCCCCCCCCCCCCCCCCCCCCCCCCCCCCCCCCCCCCCCCCCCCCCCCCCCCCCCCCCCCCCCCCCCCCCCCCCCCCCCCCCCCCCCCCCCCCCCCCCCCCCCCCCCCCCCCCCCCCCCCCCCCCCCCCCCCCCCCCCCCCCCCCCCCCCCCCCCCCCCCCCCCCCCCCCCCCCCCCCCCCCCCCCCCCCCCCCCCCCCCCCCCCCCCCCCCCCCCCCCCCCCCCCCCCCCCCCCCCCCCCCCCCCCCCCCCCCCCCCCCCCCCCCCCCCCCCCCCCCCCCCCCCCCCCCCCCCCCCCCCCCCCCCCCCCCCCCCCCCCCCCCCCCCCCCCCCCCCCCCCCCCCCCCCCCCCCCCCCCCCCCCCCCCCCCCCCCCCCCCCCCCCCCCCCCCCCCCCCCCCCCCCCCCCCCCCCCCCCCCCCCCCCCCCCCCCCCCCCCCCCCCCCCCCCCCCCCCCCCCCCCCCCCCCCCCCCCCCCCCCCCCCCCCCCCCCCCCCCCCCCCCCCCCCCCCCCCCCCCCCCCCCCCCCCCCCCCCCCCCCCCCCCCCCCCCCCCCCCCCCCCCCCCCCCCCCCCCCCCCCCCCCCCCCCCCCCCCCCCCCCCCCCCCCCCCCCCCCCCCCCCCCCCCCCCCCCCCCCCCCCCCCCCCCCCCCCCCCCCCCCCCCCCCCCCCCCCCCCCCCCCCCCCCCCCCCCCCCCCCCCCCCCCCCCCCCCCCCCCCCCCCCCCCCCCCCCCCCCCCCCCCCCCCCCCCCCCCCCCCCCCCCCCCCCCCCCCCCCCCCCCCCCCCCCCCCCCCCCCCCCCCCCCCCCCCCCCCCCCCCCCCCCCCCCCCCCCCCCCCCCCCCCCCCCCCCCCCCCCCCCCCCCCCCCCCCCCCCCCCCCCCCCCCCCCCCCCNGGTGCCGCGCGCGGCACGCGGCCGCCTCGCCGCCGCGCGCCCGCAGAAACGCCACCACGTCCGCATACGTGGCAGAGACGGGCACCGTCACGCAGCCTGTGCTGCTGTCGATGCCGTACAGGTGTCCCCCCCCTCCCCCTCCCTCTCCCTCTCCCCCTCCTCCTTCCTCCCCTCCCTCTGCGGGGAAGGTCCTAGACGCAGCGCGCGGCGGCGGCGGGTCATGTGGTGTGCTCGGGGGATGATGGTGATGATGATGATGGTGGTTGTGGTGATCAGGATGACCGGCGGCGGCTCCGCGGCTGTTGCTGGGGGCTCTGTGCCTCTCGCCGTGCCTCTCGCTGTAGCTATCCATGCTGTCCCCGGTGCTGCTGCTGCTGCCGCCCGCCTGCCACTGCTCGTGCCCTTGCTCGTACGATTCTGCGTGGAACTGCGGGTGGGAATGCCTCTGCTCCTTCTCCTGCTCTGATTTTTGCGAGTGCACTTGCTCCTGCCAGCGGGATTGCGAATGAGAAGACTGCTGCTGCTGAGTGGTGGCGCCGCCACTGGTAGGCCGGAAAGCCCCCGGGGGAGTCGGGGGCGAGTGCCCCTGGCACTCGCCAGGCAGCTCCTCCCACTCAGCTTCAATGAAGACAGAAGAGGAGATGGCCGTTCCTTCGCCAGCCCTGCCCGCCTGGCAAGCAGCCGCCTCCTCCCCCCTGGTGCCGCCCCTCCCCAGAGGGTGCGGCGCTCTCTCTGCAGACCCCGGCTCTGACGCGCGGGGCGTCTCGGCATCAGGGTTTAAGGGGCCGTATCCTCCGAGTGGGGGGTTTAAGGGCCCGTCCAAGGGGCCCGTCGTTGAGGGGCCGTTTCCTCCAGGCGTGGGATGCAAGGGGCCGTTTCCTCCTCCTCCTGGTGCAGTAGTAAGGTTTACGGGCCCCTCCTCTTCAGCGTTAGGGTTTTGAGGGCTAGGGCTGCTGCTGCGTTCAGAGCTGGAGTTCTTCTCATGCAGATGCAGGCGGTGGGGCAGGACACGGACGGGCAGGTCCAGAAATCGCCCGTTCTCTACCCCCCCGTAGCGGATGGCCCCGTCGCTGAGCTGCGTGAGGAACTCGAGGTACTCGGGCGTGGCACCTGTCGCGTTGTCGGTGAACACCATCTCAACCTCCAGGTGGTGCGCTGCCTGCAGAGAAATTTTGGAATACAGAACATAAAAACAAAACAGACGCAGAAACAGACACATAGACACAGAAACAGAAACAGGCAGCTCCCGTTGAGGGGGGGAGAGGGAGGAGGAGAAGGAGG
>WELA01012722.1:1308274-1319061 GCA_009602735.1 Mesotaenium endlicherianum
CTTCCTCCCCCTTCCCCCTCCCTCCTCGTCCCCCCCATTTCTCCCTCGTCTCTCTCCCTCCCTCCTTCTTGCACCCCCTCACCTCTTCTCTATTCTTCCCATTCCCCACCTTCAAGACATTCTCGCAGCGCTGCTGGAATCCTCTCGGATACAAACAACGCAACTGTTAATCAGCTGTTGGATGTCTGGATTGGGTGCATCTGGCTGGGGGGCATGGCTGGCCCGGCGGACGGACGGACGGACGGACGGATGGACGGACGATGGATGGGGCCGGGATGATGACATGGCGGTGTGACAATGACGTGGCGGTGTGACGATGACATGGCTGCATGACAACGACGTGGCGGCGTGACGACGACGGATGCAGACGATCATCTCGGACCCGTTGATGCGCAACAGCGCCATCCTCGTGTTTGCCAACAAGCAGGACCTGGTGCGTGTCCGTTCCTTTCCCACTTTACAATGCGGTGTCATCACTCCTTGCCGGCCCGTCCCTCTCCTTCTTGCTTCTGCCCCTTTTCCACAACGCCGTGGCATCACTCCTTTCGCCATCCTTCTTGTCCCCCTCCTCCTCCTCCTCCTCCTTCTCCTCCTCCTCCTCCTTCTCCTCCTCCGCTACCTGCCACTGCTCCTGCCCCTGCGTCTTCGTCCCCTGTGGCTTCGTGTCGTTCTCCTCCTGCCTCTCCTTCTGCCCTCCTTCCTTCTGCCCCTGCCCTCCTGCCCCTGCCTCTGGCGCTCAACACAGGCTCTGTGGGCTCGTGATAGTCCCTCCCCCCCCCCTTTCTCCCTCCCACACGCTTCTCTAGCTTCTTCCCCCTCTCCTTGCCACCTTCTATCCACCTGACAAGCAGGGCCCCATGCGCTTTCCTCTTGCTTGACATGTGGCTTGAAAACACACACCCCCCCCTTCCCCCGGCCCCCTCCTCTCTCTCCACTCTACCTTGGTCTCCCCGTGCCCAACCCCTCCCTTCTTCCCCCCCTGCCTGCCTGCCTGCCTGCCAACCTCCCTCCCTCCCTCCCTTCCTGCTTGTTTGCAAGAATCAGCTTATCCCCATACTGGCATCACGACAATTCTAGAAGAGTCTTACATGTTGTAAATGTGTACACATCTTGTATACCTGGAGTCTGGAGAGACATGCATTTGTACAGTACGTCTGTACACATATGTACACATGTGCACACATGTACTCGTCTAGGAGCTTTTGTTCCCCTTCCACTAGGACCAAGCGCCCTCAAATGTCCAGCAGACCCTTGGCCTCACCTCAAGCCCTGTGCTCTTGGGGAGGAGAAGAGGGGCTTGCATGGAGACTCTGGAAGGGACAGGTGGCGCAGGACTGAGGGGCTTTGGGGTGTAGGACTAATACATCAATGCGTTCCCTCGCAGCTGCGTACCCCCACATTGGGCCTCTCTTGCCTGCGCGTGGTGCGAGTCTAGGGGGCCCCCTTCATATCGCGCCTCTGCTACCTCGTCTTGAGTTCTTCCTGGCCCTCAATATGCATCCCCAATAGGCAGAGGCGGGCTCACGCCATACGAGTGTGACATGTGTCCAGCCCCAACTCACTTACGGTGAGGTGCTCTTTGAACATATGCAGACTTGCCCAGAGCAGGCACACGCACGCTTGCGCACGTACGTATAGTATGTATCCATTTATGTAAGGACACACGCGCATGTTTATGCACACACACCCACACATGAAGACACGCACGCGTGCACGTGCACTCGCACACACGCACGCACCCACAAACAGACACACACACACACACACACTCATGCACCCCTCCTCCCACCCACCTGCCCGGCCACGCACCCACACACCCTCATTCGCGTTCCACTCGTCCCCTCTTCCTGTCCGCTGCTGGTGCTGCCATTGGTGCTGCTGCTGCTGCTGCTGCTGCTGGTGCGTTCGCGTGCGCGCGTGCGCAGAAGGGGGCGCTGTCGCCGGCGCAGGTGGCGGAGCAGCTGGGTGTATCGGTGCTGAAGAGCCGCTACTGGCACGTGCAGGGCACGTGCGCGCCGAAGGGCGACGGGCTGTACGAGGGCATGGACTGGCTAGCCACCACGCTGAAGAAGATGCAGGCACAGGGCATCGCCACCTCCGTCACCAGCTCCACCGCCGCCTAGCTGGCTGCCTGGTGTGGGACGGCTGCTGGTGGGACGGATGAGGGGACGGTCGGTGGGACGGCTGGTCAGGGCATCGCCGCCTCCGTCACCAGCTCCACCACCGCCTAGCTGCCTGGCTGCCTGGCTGGCTTGCTACCTGGTGTGGTGTGGGACGCCTGGTGGTGGGACGGATAACGGAGCGGCTGATGGGAGGGACAGCTGGTGGGACAGCTGATGGGAGGGATGGTGAGACAGCTGGTGGGAGGGGCGGCTGGTGAGGCGGCTGGTGGGACTGCGTGCGGGACGGCTGGTGGATTGGCGAGTGGGACGGCTGGTGGGACGGCGTGTGGAACGGCCGGTGGGACAGATCGCGGGAGAAACGGCTGGGGAAACGGCTGGTGGGACGCCGTGTGGGGTAAGGGGACAACGCAGCACTCGATGAGTTGGAGTGGGGCGGAGCTCGGGGTGGGGGCCCCCGTTGCAGTGGGCCCTGCTGTGGCACATGGCACGCAGTTTGTCTCAGCTCGCACGGCACAGCGGCGGTGTAACTTACCGCCAGCGCAACCTGGCACCGCAGCTGAGCCAGCTCGTGAGTGGGCATGCATCGTCGTTCTCACACACACAGCTGCAATGTGGTGTCGGATATTAGACCTCGCCATTGGTCTGTCGACCATCGATAGGGAAAAGCTAGGGTTAGGAGTAGGGTTGGGATTAGGCTTAGGTTCGGATTAGGGTGGGGTTTTCCAGGATCAGGGCTAGTGTTAGGTGTAAGTTTCCATAACGCTGGACGTCGCCTGCTCTTGTGCCTCTCGCTTGCTTTTTTAGTTCTTACCACGCTGAACAGTGAGGCTGGCGGGGCTTGCAATCTGATGCACCTCAGAACCTCTGCTGAGCTGTATGGAGCTGGTGGATGCTGCTGCTTGTGTGTTTGGTGGTACTGGTCCGGCCGGGCTTCGGGCCCGTGGTGACAAATATTTTGGCGCAGCCCGAATTGCTCTTGCAGCTTGTAGACATGGCGGTGCCCGCCGCAAGGGCAAGATGTCGGGGCCTGTGCCTGTGACTCACCTCTTTCTTTCGGTTGTTACAAAAGAGGCGGTGAAATTAGTTCTTTAGGATGTAGAGAAGAGGCGGATGTCGAAAGAAAAGCCGGAATGGTCCGGGCAAGGTGGCGATTGTAGGCAGGGAAACCCAATACTGAACTCCCAGTTGTCGGAAACTGGTTCTTTCTCCATGGGATGCCGTAGGAGTATAATTGTCTAATGTTTTCTGATTTGAGTATCCTTTTCCAATGCGTTTGAAGAAGGGTAAGCTTCACACCTGCATCACATTTTTTTATTGTCCTTTGATCCATCAGGTGTGGTAGAGAAGGCAGGACACTGCAAGTCTGCAGTGAGAGTGATTTCACTTGATGCAGCATTGGTGTGTTGGGCTGTCCCCGTGGCTTGCGTGAAAAAATCGGAAATGCTCATTTAAGTGTAGCAGACCTCCTGTGCAGTATTCATTCAATGATGTCTTGCCTTAAAGCTACAATAAGTTGAGATTTCACCGAAGCAATTTGGACACGTGTTGAATTTTGCGCTATGAAGAAGCAATAATCCGCTATGCTCTGTCAAATAGTCACCTATCAGTTGATGTCCTCATTTCAGAGTCAGATGTATTTGTGTATATATATGCATGTCCATATATGTATATATGTATAAATCTCAGTTCGCTGTATTGGTAGTAATATGCATACATCCAACAGGGAGTGCACTACTGATTGGTTTGATTATTACGTGGATAAGCACATGCATGCACACGACGCACGTGTAAAACTTTGGACACTTGAACTTGGCGCAAGGGATATGTTCCAGTACCGTTTGTATATCTGCTCACGGAAGGATATCAATCTTCCAGGCCATTTGGTCAAACTTGTGGGGGGGTGCGTGTGTGTGTGAATTCGTGTGAGCACATGTGCAATCGCACATGTTTCTGTACGTGAATCAAAGAGCAGATAAACGATACTCGAGATGGCGTGGACATGCATGAAGTCTTTGGGGGACAACGCCTCACTAACGCACCAAGAGCACCACATTTTGCACTCGAAATTATCGAAGCAGTACAGCCCGTAGGTAGGGTGAGTATATACTCAGTACATACAGTATACTGGTGCCCACATAAAGACTCTGAAACGACCCAAAAAAAAAAGAAAAGGGTCAAGGACGGCGAGCCTACTTTTGGCAGAGAGTCGAGAGACATAGCACTGATGGCGCAATGCCTTTGGTTGTTTAGCACTCCAATATTCAAGTTGGGGGCGAACAAAAAAGAAAAACAAAGAAGAGGGAGCTAATCAGATTCCCTTGCGAGGAAATTGCCGGCCTCGCTCTCGTCCTCCCACCCTCCTAGTCTATCTCCGGGATCGTAGTTCGTGAAGAGCTTAAACTCGTTCCCCAGCTTGTGCGTGTGCTGCGGCCGGAAACTGCAGGGCCGCATCTGCAGATGCTTCTTCGCGTGCGCCTGCTGAACGGCACCTGCATTGTATAGCAGAAGGAATGCAAGGAAATGCAAAGCATGTAAGACCCAAGAATGAGAGTCAATGGAAAAGAACACCGGCATGTGCGCATGCTCCAGTACGCATTCTTAGCGTACGCGCGCGTCTGTGACAGGTATGTGCGTGCACACGTCATGCTCGCCATTCGTTGGACACAGCAGGCATGCAGTGGCCAGGAGTCGTGTCCCTGCGCAGCGACTCTGCGGCCTGCAAGTTGCTCAAAGCCCAAGGCATAGACTTGACTCTCCAGAGATCTAAGGAGGACAGAGGAGGGCAGTCGCACGGTCGCCGGAGTTCTTAGGCGACTACGTTTGCACATGGGGCACAGAAGAAGAAGAAGCTCACGACTTGTTGACAGAACAAAGCACAGCGCCCTTCTGCCTTCCACCCCCACCCCCGCACCCTCCACGTCCCCCATGTGCACGCCAAACCCTCCTCCTTTCATCAATAAAAGCGCATAGTCTATTCAGCACAGCAAGAGCACCCCAAGCATCAGTGAGGGAAGGAAAAGGATATCGCCCTTCGACAGAGAGGAGAGAGTGTTGAGTGAGCATGCCGAAGAAACATTGACCTCAGCCTACAAGCTACAAATCGAGTAAGTCCCTCTGCGAGGCTCCCCCAAACCTCGACAACCTCCAAACCATAATTCTGAAACAAGGAACCTGACACTTCGACACCTGGAGCTTGGAACCTGCAAGGCTCAGATGGGACCATAAGAAAGCAAAAGCGTGCCAGCCGAGGACGCAGCAGGTTGTGTGCGTGTGTGTGTGTGTGTGTGTGCGTGCGTGTGCGTGTGTGCGTGTTTGCGTGTGCGTGTGCTTGTGTGTCATCGTGTGTGTGCAGCCTTCTGAGCCAGTGGAAAGATTGAAAATATGTCTGTTAACGTCTGAGACCTCTGCTAACTGTGGGGGCTGAATGGGACAAGGGAAGGGCATTTTCTGAAATAAGGAGAGACCTCAGTCCCGCACAGACACACAAAGACAAACATGATGTTTACAAGTATAAGGATGCATATGTAAGCACTGCTCGTGCATATCTGGAAGCGTGTGGGTGAGTGTTGTGGCTGGTGGTTCAGGTACATGTATGTGCGCGTGCACATGCACATGCACATGCATATGAAAGCTCGACCGCATAAATACATGCGGACACATATACCTGCCCACAATTATTTGAGCAAGCCCTCACACACACGCACGCACGCGCACACACCCACACAGAGAGAGAGAGAGAGAGAGAGAGAGAGAGAGAGAGAGAATACATTTCATACTCAACCTACCAGTAAGCAGCAGCAGGGGGGTGGCGCCCGAGCTGCTGCCATCATTCGACAACGGAACCGCCGCCAGGTGTCGCATCGTCTCCGCCGTCTTCTCCAGACACTCCTTGCTCTGTCGCCTCCGGGAAAAGAGAAGAGAAAGAATAAGCGTTGAAAGTGAGCTTAGAGAAAGCAGGGTCTGTGAGGACAGCTAACAATGGGTCCTCAAGCCTCAGCCAAAGGCCTAGGGCTGGCGTTGGGCCTTAAGCACCGGTGGCTCACTGTCGGCATGCTGACCGGGCACGCTGACTCGGCACGCTGACTTGGCACGCTGACTCGGCACCCTGACTCGGCTCGGCGTGTAGTCGCATGGGAACTTGCGGCATCGTCACGGCGCCGTCGTGAAAACCAGGCGCACGCACACGTACACACACACACACACACACGCACACGCGCGCACGCGCGTGGCGCAAGTGCTGCTTGCCAAGCAGATCACGTGGCAAGATGAAGCCGCTCTTGCGGCTGAGCTGAGTCGGGCCAAGCTGAACCAAGGGAATCATCCGCATCTTTTACCATACGAGAGTACGGGCCGAGAGCAAGCAGCTTAAGCAGCCCTGAAGCCGACAACCCCAACCCCTGGAAGTCCATGCCGCCCATGCAGCCCTTAGCCCTAAGCCCTTAAACCCTAGCCCTTTAACCCTAAGCCCTTAAATCTAAGTATTAAAACTGTAAGTCCGTTAACCTTCAGCCCTCAAAGCCTAAGCCAATATCTTAAACCCTGAATGCTAACCCTAAATCACACTCACTAACCCAGCGCCTGGGTCCCGAGTAGCCCCAGCAAGTCTGTGGATGCAGTAGTAGATGCCGCGTACGCAGGTGAGGATTTTCTGCACCATCAAACTTGGGAGAAACAATCCCACCAAAAAAATGGCACAGCCGCCCACAAGCCAGAGAAGGAGGCAGAGGAACAAGGATGAGAAACAAAGCGAAGCAAAATTGAAACCGATTGAGCCGAACCAAAAAAAACAAGAAGCATCGCACGCTGCTTCTTACAGCGTACGGGAGAGCAGCGCCTTTCAGCTTCTATGCAGAAGGTTGAAAAAAGAGAAGCTAGCCCCCCATGCCAGGGGGAGAGGGGGGTGGGGGGGGAAGCGTGCACCACCCACCAGGTATGGGGGATCGGCAATCACGACTCCAAACGCATGGGCCAGGTGCGGGGGCAGATCGACGGGGCTGTTGTAGTCGTAGAAGGAGAACTGGTCCCCGAAGGCGGCAAAGCGCATGTCGTACTCGAGCAATTGCGCGTCTGCCTGCGGGTGGCTCTTCTGCTCGCGCGCCCGCACGCGCTCCCACCCGGGCTCGGCCCCACCCAACACACGAGTCTCCACTTCCACTCAGAGACAGGCGAGGAGACTCGCACCCCTGGCTTCATCGTGAGAGGCATGCGGGCGCGCGCACCACGTGTGTACGTGTGTGCACGTGTCTGTGTGTGTGATGTGTGTGTAATATTTGTGTATGTATGTTAGTGTGTGTGAGTGAAAGTACATGTGTGTGTGTGTGTGCGTGTGCGTGCGTGTGTGTATGTGTGTGTGTGTGTGTATGTATGTGTGTGTATGTGTGTGTGTGTGTGTCTGTGTTTGTCTCTGTGTGTGTGTGTGAGTGTGTGCCTGTTTGCGCATACATGCCACAGGCACGCAGAACGTCCGCAGAGTGATCCTCATACTAATCTAGTTCTCCCTTCCTCACATTGTCGTCCCCCACACAACGCCTAGACCTGCACGCTGGAGCGTGTACAACCCGAACCCTCAGCCCGGAGTACTAACCCACCAAAGCCTTCAGGTCATGAGCCGAGAGCAGAGCCTGCACAGACTCGGCAGTGCCCCACCACACAGAGACTTAGACTTCCGAAGCCGATGAACAGCGTGCTAAGGCAACTCGCTTGCATGCAGAGAACGAGTGGCCAGGGAGTCGACAATTCTCCGTTTAAATCCCTAAACCCTGCAGCGGCACCCAAGTGTGTGAATCAGAAGCCCGAAGCCTCAGCAGACTCTCCTTTCCCAGTTGAGGAAAGAGAGGCTATACTTTGCAAGAATATATAATATTCAATGGTGCTTCATGCTGGAAGGGGGGCCGCTAAACCCTGAACCCTGACCTTGGAGGAACCTCTCTTAGTGCCCAACCCGGATGATGTCCCTAAGCCCTAAAAGATCTGAAGCTCCTGAACCCTAAAATGACCTAAAGAGCTAAAAGCGTTTGCACCCGAAGCCCCTGAGCCCTCAGCCAAAACCCTTAAACCTTGAGCTGCAAGGCTATAGCCACCCTCGTGCTCCCACGTGCCACTATTGCAAAGCTCAAAAATTTATAACGCTCTGCAAGGTTATAGAGGAGGAGGAGTGAGGAAAAAGGCTGTAACCTCAAGGTTTTTGATCCAGGGGTTTCGAGAGAGGGGGGGGAGGATCTCTGGCAGCATGACTGCGCTCTAACGAGTTTCTCAAAAACATTTGTCTTCCGTGAAAGGGAGTGGAGAAGGGGGGTTCTCTGAGCTGGCAGGGGCTCGAGCGTCATGTCTGCTAAACCCTCAAGATTAAACCCCGAACTTCAGTGCAGAAACCCGAAACATATATTCTAATCATGGGCAGTGACATTGAATAACACTGTGGCTAAGGGCAATATACTCAAATTTGGTCGTATTGCTACTACTTGCTCTGTATCGCATGCCAGGGTGCCGAGACGGACTGCACCTCACCATAACCCCCGGTATTGGCGTTCTTTACACCTCTGCTTAAACCCTCATCCTTAACAACACTACTTGTCGGGCCCAAGACGAAAAACGTTGGTATAATATGATTATTAGGGTCTCAAGCTTACACTGAGCCACTGCCAGACACGACTTGCTTCTGCCCCAGTCTCCCCCTCCACCATCACTTTCTAAGCCCCTCCCTTGTTCAATACTTCCCTTGGTTCCACCAGGTTTTGCTTTCCTGAGGGCAAAATTGTTCTCATACCTTGAGCTGACGGAAGAGAGAGGGGCATGCAATGCAGGCAATTCGTGCACCCCCGGATTTTCTGCTCAGCTCTTCCACCTCATTGGCCACGATCTCTGCCGTCTCTGACGTGTACCAGAACTGGCTCATGCCCCAGTTTTCTGCAAACAGGTCCTCCTCAGACGTGCTGCCAGATGCAGCCTTCTCCTTCTCTGCCAGAAACTCTTGAAGTGCTGCCAGCGTACTGCTGCTGAGCTCTTCTGCGAGATCTTCTGGTGCTGCCACTGCATCATGCTCGTCGCTCGTACGCGCAGGTGGTGGATTGTGCGGCTGACCAGCACTCTCTTCCATCATACTAGTGGAGGGAGTATATTCTAAGCCCCTTCAAGGTTTGAACTTTAAGCGAATGACTTTCAGCGCAAAGTGCTGGGCGATACCATAACTAATCTACTTAAAAATATCAGCCTCCCACATAGAATTGTAAGGCCAGATCACACGATCAGCTCTATCAGAACGGAAGGTCCAGTTTTGCGTAAGAGCAGGGTCACAAAGGAAACCATGAAAAGGTCATAACGATTGAAGTCGACGCAAAGTACCAAAGAATATAAAGTGGATCCTGAAGTGGATCCTGTAGTAGAAACGCGCACTCAATTGTTGACAGTTTTGCAGGTGCCAATCAACTCCACATCAGCAGCTAGGCTTGCTCCTCTGAAGTACGAAGTCTTCGTCCGCGCACCGGGGTCCTTCGAAGGGCTCCTCTCAGCTGCCCTCAGCTGCTCGCAGCCAGTTCGCAGCCCACTCTCACACCCCAACTATTCGCGACGACCAGCAAAGACTGTTTTTCTCGATTGCGAGTTGACCGTATTGGAGCAGCTCCAGACTTTTTACACGAGAGTAACTTTTTCAAGCTCTATCAATCCGCGAGTGTACTTATACCCACATCCAAACTGGGCAATTTCATATGCAAACAGAGCGACCTTCCTCGATTTCGATAATTACAATTTAAAAGGGTCGGTTGGCTAAATATGCCACACGAGCAACTCTCGCAGTTGGCTCGTGCTGTATGGATATCAAGACATATGGCCGACAAAATTTCTGGAACACACTTATAGGGTTGGCACGCTCTGCCGACCCTCCACTAAAAATACAAAAAAGACACCAGGGCATCCTCAAAACACAGTCAGGAGGACTTCATGATGAACGAGATTCTCAGAATACAAAAAGCAAATGCTCAAAATGCTCACATGTTTCCATCCTGAATTTGTATGCCCTTTCGAAACGAAGTACACAATACTACAATATTTACAAGCTATTTACAACAAGCTCTTCACAGCTTCTAGCAAAACTAATGACTCTACTTTACTGGCCCCTGGGCCATTGTCTAGTCGGCTAACCCCACCCACCCAGATGTCATCCATCAAAGCTTGAGGATCGCCCGAAGAGAGGGCCACCCACTCGTCCGGGAAGAACAAGTCGCGCACAATCTCGTTGAGCGCAGCCGATCGATCTCCTGACAAGCCTCCATTGGCAAAAACTATGGCCGCAGCTTGCGACCCTGCACTGAGAAGCGATGCTAGTGACGGTTGTTGCCTTGTTAGCTCCACAAGACGAACCTGCGAAGACGTAGAACACACACACACAAACACACACACACACACACAAAGGTAAATACGCAGATGAGAGAGAGAGGGAGGGAGGGAGAGGGAGACCGCACAAAGAAACAGATAGAGGGGGACCACACAGAGACCCACTCAGATGCAGCCCACTGCCCACAATGCCACAGATGTCAATGCCAGAGGTACTCAAAACTCAGCCTCCCCCCCGCTCCCACCTCAAAATAAAAGAGACACCCCCACTCACACTCTCTTTTACGCGCGCACGCAGAAACACACGGAGAGAGGCGATTGGGGGGGGGGGGG
>WELA01012722.1:1325555-1341760 GCA_009602735.1 Mesotaenium endlicherianum
AGAGAGAGAGAGAGAGAGAGAGAGAGAGAGAGAGAGAGAGAGAGAGAGAGAGAGAGAGAGAAAGAGAGAGAGAGCGAGGGAGAAGAGCGACAGAAAAAGAATAGAGGAGAGGAGGGGACGTGTGCCCCTCCTCCGCCCTCCAAGAAGCTAGCACTGCTCGCAATCAGAAGCCATAGGGCCCCTGAGCCCCTCCACCAACCTCCTTCCTCCCTCCGCAGAGCAAGCAAGCACCATTCTCCAAGGAACAAGCACCACCCCCCAGTACCACCCGTCACGCCTATCGCCCCCGCTCTCACCAGCTTCCTGTGGAGGGCTGGGGATCCGGCGGCGGCGGCGGCGGCGGCGGCGCGCGCGCGATTGCAACGGGCACGCCCCGGGACGGGAACGAGACAGAAGGAGAACGAGACAGACGGAGCGAGATTCCGTCAGAGAGCTGAAAAGACTTGGGCGCGTGGGCATACACTGGTGGCTTGTTGAGGAGGAGGCGTTTTGAGATCAGTGATTGATTATTGATTACAATCATCAAGAGAAGAGGAGAAGCAGGACAAATATCGGGGCCCAACGTTTGCCTTTGTGGCCGGCTGGCACTGCTGCAGCCCTGCAAACTTTTTTCTCTCTCTGCAGAAGGGGCTGCATACTGAATCGACAGCATGCACGAGCAGCCAGGGGGAGGAAAGGGGAACAGGGAGCAAGGATGAGGGGGGGGAAGGTGGGCGCGGGGGGGGAAGGGGGGGACACACCTCCAAGGAACTGGCCCTGCACCGCCAGGCCCCGGAGGGAGATGTAGGCGCCAGGTGGCACGTACAGCTCGGAACACGCGCTTGCCAGGTAATACTCCTTCTCGCCGCCTGTTGCCATATAGGCCACGCACGGCTTGCCTACATTCGCAAATGCACGCACACACACATACACATGTACGCGCACGCACAGGCACACATGCACACACACACACAAAAACGTGTCACTCCTCTGCACGTGTAAGGGAGCTGGCCCTCTCCTCTTCCTGAAAGTCCTTTTCCACTTTTCAAGCTCCGGTGTCCCCTGCTGCTGATAAGCAATGGAAAGCTCACATTCAGCCAAGGAGAACAGTCGGAACACCCACCTCCCCCCCCCCCTTTCCATCCATCCCGAGCAAAGTGCTCTCCCAGCGAGACGAGGTGTAGTCTCATGAAGGGGGGGGGGGGGAAGGGGGCACCACCACAAGACGAGGTGTAGTCTCATGAAGGGGAAAAACAGGAAAAAGAAAAAAAAGGGCACCACCAGTGGATGGAGCATATCGAAGGTGGATAGTAACAGAAGGGCATTCCTCCCTCCCTTCCTCCCTCGCCACCGCACGCCCTCTACTTCGCGCGTGCGTTTGTATGAAGCAAGCCACGCGCTTGGCGGCGAGTGTATCTTAAGCTGGCCATGCACGGGTTCATTTCTACCCTACCCTGGAGACAAACTGGAGAGACCCAGCCGCCAAGTCAACCTACATATACTGACCCAATACACTCTGCAATATTTTTGTGCTTATGCGTGCTTTCTACTAGTACTCACTAATATATGAGCTGCCTTGGGCCTCAAAGTGATAGCCAGAGCACCCCACGCTCCACAACCTTCCACACACTCCGCCCTCGCTTGCTTGCTCGTTTGTTCCCGTGCGCTTCGCATGCCTGCATGCATGCGCTTGCTCGTTCCAGCATGCTCTCGTGCACTCCCACAGACGCTCGCCCGCGCAACCGCTCTTGCACGCCCTTGCAAAATCGCATACAAGCATGCCCGCCCGCTTGCTCGCTCGCACACTCTCGTCTGCCAACTCTCGCGCACTCGCGTGCGGGCCACTTGCACACTCGCGCGAACACGCACCTGACTTCTTGAAGTAGTCAATGTGGCGCTTGAGCTCCTCAATCTTGCCCCACCCGCACGCCAGGGGCTCCACCTTGAGCACGAGCGCGGACACGCGCGGGTCGACGGCGGCCTTGCGCAGGTTCTCGCAGATCTGCGGCAGCGACAGCCCCGACGACGAGAACCCGCCGCCCGGCAGCTCGTTTACCTGCAGCCGCGCACGCGCAGCACAAGGGAGGGAGGGAGAGAGAGGGAGAGGGAGCACGCGGTCAGCCCACGCTCGTGTAGCACACAGGTGTGCATGCATGCGCGCAAGCACACAGACATGCACGCATGCACGCGCGCATGCACACACGCACGCAAGAGGTGGAGTGCTAGAGCGGGGGGCCACTAAGGGAGAGACAGAGAGGCTCACTGACAAGAGGAGGGGGTTGGGCTCCTCCAGAAGCTAGCAGATAGAGGAGGAAGCTCTTTGCCCATCACGATATCAAGGGCGCGGGGGGGTTAGGAGGGGGGTAAATAGGCGGTGCAAAAATCCTGAGTGCTCGGGGAGANGGGGGGAGGAGGGGGGTACAAGCTACCACTACTTCTTGCAGGGGCTGCAGTGGCTGGATCGGCGCCGGTTTCATTCATGATCAAGGTTCAAGAACCGGACCTCTGTAGCAGCCGAGGTTTGAGAAGTGGGGTCGTATGCAGGCCAGACAGGCGGGGCCACCAAACCTGCACTAATTGTGACCTGCGCGTACCCGCAGCGGTTTTGGGGCGCAGGCGGGGCCTAGGAGCTTCTGGGACTGGGATTGGGATGAGAATTAGGGTTAGGATTGGGGATAAGGTTAATTCGAGGGCAGGGTTTTCTAAGCCCAGGAAAAGGCCCGACGTGGCGAGCCCCTGCCAGTCAGCCCATGCGCCTCCTCTCTCCCGCCCTCTCCCACCGTCTCCCGCCCTCCTCCCCCCTCTCCCACCCTCTCCCGCCCTCTCCCGCCTACTCTCCTCCCGTCCTATCCCGCCTTGGCAGCGCAACTTCAGCCTGGCAGCACGCGCAGTGCGGCCCAGGGATCCAAGAAGGAAGGCGTGAGAGCGTCGGCGCGCGGCGCCTCGCCTTCTCAGAGCACGCTCGGAGCTCCGGAGCTTTCCGGGTCTCCCCTGACCCTGGCTTGCGGGGCGCAGCGTGCAGGGCGTAAGGTTTAGAACGCTTTGATGGAAGTGTGGGCCCCTGGAGCACCTGCTGGGGCACCTCCATACGGCCCAGGGCCGGGGCTCCAGTGCCTGCAGCGGCAGAGACTGACGACAAAATCGGCCCTCTGAGCGCTCGAGTCGCTCAAGTCGCTCGGAAGCTGAGAGGTGATGGCATGGCAAGCCAGCGGGCTGCCCAAGCAGTTCTCGCGAGAGGTGGGGAGTAAGCCTCAGCAGGACTTAAGCCCTGAGGGGTCAGGGGAGGGGGTACTCGACTCAGGGGCCAAAGGGGCAAGTAGCGAGCGCACAGCCCCTAGAAGAGACCAAGTGGCTGGCACGGGCCAGGTCAGAGCCGAGGGCAAGGGCAAGGGCGAGGGCCGAGGGCAAAGGCTAGGGCTAGGGCTAGGGCTAGGGGCTAGGGGCTAGGGCTAGGGCTAGAGTTCTTACAGCGCCAGCGAGGCGGATGGCGAGAACGCTGCCCTTCTTGACGCGCTGCCACGGCACGCAAAAGAACATCTTCACTTTCGTCGAGAACTGCCGCCACCCCGAGGGCTCCTCGAACACAAGCTCGCCACTTGGCAAGCCGTCGTCGCCGTCGGCGCCGCCCGCACTCCGTCCAGCAGTTCCGTTCTGCGTGCTAATGCCGGTGGCGGGGGCGCTGAGCTGGCCGGCTTCGGCGGTGGCGGCGCCAGCTGTCGCGCTGTCGGAGCCCGACGCCGCCTTGTCAGCCTCGGCGGAAGCGCGGCAATGAAAGCGCCGCGCCGCAGGTGCTGACCTGGCGCTTGGGGAGCACGACAGGTGGCACGACGAGCGCAGCTGGTGACTGACGAGATGGCCGCTGGAGAAGCTGCCAGGTGGCGGCCTGTGGAGGAGCCCCACCGTCAGAAGGGCAGACCTTGCCTGGCCCCTCTGGCCCTGAACCAAACTGCCATGTGGCACGGCCGTCAATCTCTGTCTGTGCACCGCCACCTGTCAAGACCATGGAAACCACCGCATGGCGCGTCGGCATTGAGCTCTACCTGGTAAAGAGGCAGTCCCTAGAGTCACTCACACATGCATAGCGTTCACGGGTAGACGGAGGATGAAGGGGTACGTGTGTGTCTGCGTCTGCGTGCGTGAGGATGTAGGCGTCGCTTTGTGGGTGTGTGCATATGCATGTGTGAGTGCGTCTGGGCGTGCCTCTCTCTCTCTCCCTCTTGGTGTGTGTGTGTGTGCGTGTGTGTGTGTGTGTGTGTGTGTAAATCCTATATCAAGGGGAATGAGACACATGCACGTGCAAGCAAGTACTCTCGACACGTGCACGCACTTGTACCTCTTCTAACAGGTAGTTAGGAAAGAACCACCCAAGAAGAGGAAACTGTGCTGTAACACATACTCCTCCTAGATGCCACTCGAAATCTCATCCACTGTGACACCTCGCCATACTGCCCCGACCCTCCCTCCCCCCCTTAGCTCTCCCTGCGAAGGACTGCCAGGTGGCGCTGACACGTAGAGCTGACACGTGGCGCCTCCTGAGGGTTGCATGAGCCCAGCGTGTAAAGGCAGCACTACGACAAGACAAAAAACAGATATGTCATAGTCAGAGGAGGAGAGATTGAAGAAAAATGAGATGAAATAAAACTAATATTCAAAAAAACTTTCTCTTGGCAACCAAGGGCACACCACCTGGCGAGCCTAGCCTGCTCTGGGGAGGTCCCGCTACGGCCGCCGCCCACTGACTTTTTTTGTCTGGCCCCTCTAACGCACGCGCTTGCTCATGCACTTTGTGAGGAATAATCTGGCCAAGCCGATGAATCAAAACCTGCAGGGCATCTTATGGCTTTAAGCGTGAACTTATTTTTATCTTGCTAAACTTCACAAAAGCACATGCATACCCCCAGCTGGAGAGAGGGAAGAAGCAGGTAAGAGAGGGAGAGACAGCCAGCGAGGGAAAGGGAGGCAGAGCGAGCGAGCGAGCAAGAGGAAGAGAGGGTGAGTCAGAGGGAGAGAGGGGGAGAGGGGGTGGAGGGTGTTAGGGTGAGCGAGTGAAAGACAGAGGGAGGGCGAAAGGAATGGAGGGAGAGAGGGAGAGAGAGAGAGGGGGAGAGAGGTGCAGGCGAATTGCTATAAGCAGACTACCTCCTTTTCCCCCTGGATCCCTCAACCTTCCCATTACCTCCTATCGTATTACATACTTGTAAATAGTAATCATATATATATATATATATATATATATATATATAATCAGCTGAAGAGGCTACGTGCTCATTTAACCATCATTCTCATAAGCCTCCCTCACAGATAGCATTCCCTCTCCTTTGCAAAAAGAATGCATCCAAGTGGCGTCGCACAGGCTATGAGGATAGAGTTTCCCGCCAAGTACGTGCAGAAGGCAGGCTCTTGACTACTACCAATCAATTGTGATGCGTTTCATAGCTGCTGCGGGCGCAGGGTCACACAAGGTGTGCTTGCCACCCTATGGGTCGTCCAGTCTGACCTCAAGATCATCTAACAAGCCAAGGTCAAACACCTGTTATCCCCTGCATACGCCTGATGCATGCCACTAACAACAGCCGAAAGGCCCAAAGGCGCCGAGGTTCAATCAACACATAGCATACACTGCACCTACTCTTCAAGTTTGCGATACAGGATAATCGATTCCCGCCCGACCAGATCTGCTTACACGTTATTATGATGGTCCAATCTCTACCTTTCTTTCTATTGCAGAGCGGATTGGATTAGACGCGGATTACTTTTTCTCTCCTCCAACCCATTCTTCAATCAAATCAACCCGCTTGCTTCTTACGAGGCGGGAGAGTAAAACGACTTACCGGATCTCTGCCAATTGGCAGCCATTGTGCGACACAAGGGCCTCGTGCACGTGAAGGCGAAGGATTACCAGCATGCAGCTTGGCGCACCCCAGAGGAAGAGCTAAAGTAATGGACGCCATGCGATGCAGCTGGCTAAGCCCCACAGACAACACTCTTGAACTTATTAGTTCCAGAATGTAGTATAAAGAGTATAATGTTAGTAGTTTAAGAGAAGGTAATAACTTCAACTATGGCGACGTGGAAGTTGAATCTACAGAATGTTCACTATAAGTGCCTCTTGCACATCTGACGTCTGCGTTAAAGTAGCAGCTAAGCAAGCTCTTCAGGAGCGAGCACGTCTTACTGTCAGATATAGCGTGTTGGGCAGGGCACGCAAAGCTAATGCGCAGGCGAAGCAAGGACTCAGGGCAGCCCGGGCCAGCCCCGAGAACAGGTACTGATAGGCACTGCCTGGCGCTGGGGTGGAACTCCACACTTCTGGTTGACAATTAAGGACCACGAGGCGCATTGTGGTTCACACACGAAATCTTCATACATTCGACCACGACAACTGACAACGGATCCTTTTCCTCGCGACGCGAGCAGACGCGGCGGTACGGTTTGAAATTGGCGCCACTCCCTGCGCTGCTCCCAGCCACTCCCAGGTGCTCCCCTCGCCATGCCCCTCGCGATCTAAAAGTGCCAAGTCGGGCGTAGAAAGTGCGTATCGTGTATCTACTATAGTCCACCCTGGTCAAACGCACTTTCCTGGCCCCCGAGCGAGCCCGAGCAGACCCAAGTGGACCCAAGTCAGCGGGAGCCAGCCCGCGATCTGCATGGATCTGCATGTAGCTTTGATGTCTGCTCAGACGTCACTGGAAGCAGGTGCATGTGGGAGTGTACAGGTGATGCATTAAAATTCTTTTGGCCGTGTGAATGTCGTTGAAGAGTGTCAATAAGAACATAGTAGATGTGCTTACGACTGGGTCTTTATATGATCGTGCCATAGGATTTTTTTCTACGTACTTGTTTCTTAATATGGAGCAGGCTATCTGAGAGTAGCCTCGAGGGGTATTGGTCCTTTGAGAGAAATTCATTTCGGCTCCCTTCCCGGGCTTCTCTTAGATAGTTCTCTATCGTTACATATCCCTATCCTAGCCAAACATATCTGCACAGAAGGTTGTCTCCGAGGAGCTGTGCTCTATCTATGATCATTCTAGTCTGCGGATATTTATGTTCCTGGCCACTATTAGAAGTCCTCCTTGTAGAGAACTTTCGGCGTGAAGCAGCCCACATTCAAGCAGACAAGTTATTGAAGAGAGATGCAGTCCCTTCAGGAGCAAGCCTGTGTCAGGAGCGGCGTGACTCGAGAGGAAGCTTTTAAGATTGATGAGGTGAATTTGTACGAACGTCTTGGACATGACACGTTTGTGAAGCTCTCGACAAACTTCTATGACAGGTAGGTAGCTCCTGTGCGTACAGAAGTTAGCTCGTTTCGGCAAGCAAGGGCCCCCCTGGGTTATGATCTGCATCTTCTGATAACGCAAGTCTGTAATTGTAGACCTTGACTTGGTCCAAGTCAATTTGTGGTCAACCGTGCACAGTACCACACAGAAACAAAGTTGAAGAGCACGTCATAGAGCACACGAGTGACATTTCTGTTGCAATGGTGATATATTTATGTGTGAATGAGTTGCTCGAGCAAGAACGACAGCGTCAGTTTCACAAACGATAACGTGGCAAGCCTCTGGAGCATTCTCTCATGAGGTCTCTGGCATCCACACCCACGGGCCCACTCAACTTGTGCGCGTATTCACGTGTGTGTGTGTGTGTGTGTGTGTGTGTGCGATCTCCGTTGTAAATCGCTCCAGAGTTTACGCAGACGAGGAGCAGTGGTTCCGCTCGATCTTTGCAAATGCCACCAAAGCAGATGCCATCCAGAACCAGTATGAGTTCTTTATCCAGCGCATGGGAGGCCCCCCCCTCTATTCGCAAAGAAAAGGTGAGCCCAGCTGCTATTTCAATACCCGAAACTTAAACCCCACACCCTAAAGCGAAAACCGCAAACCCTCTTCATTTCTTCCTGTTGGCAAAGCATTGGGAGAGGATCAAGCTTCACAGGGAGCTCACAGTGAGATAGTGAGCACAGGCTGAGGGTTGAGGGCTGAGAGTTAAGGGTTGAAGTCTCATATGGGAAGGTGCGGACTGATTTGCCAGTCTCCAGCTCGACACCTGGCGGTCTCTGGGCCAACCTCCACGACTACCCATGGAGGCGTGGTGGGCACCGCCAGTCTTTAGCTTGACACCTGGTTGCCTTTCTGGGGCAGCCTCCCAGTCCTGTGGCACTCCGGGGGCGCCTCTGGCTGAACTTGATCCTCACTGTCGTGTAGCATTGACTTGTTATGTAAATTGTGGACTTGTTGGACTTGTTGCAGTGTCCTCTATAAGTGGGTGGAGGTTTTTTGTCGGGACTTTGTAATCAGAGGTCGCGCGTTTGGCATGCCAGGCTTCCTTTCTACAATTAGGTTTTTTTTTTAAAACACTTCCACCCTGAGAAGGCCCCTGCTTGTCCGCTGCGCCTCCTTCACCCCGCGCTCTTCGCCGCCAGTGCGCAATAACCTTCCCTTCCGAAGCAGCGGGTCTCCTCCTATGCGTGTCTGGTCTGCTCTTCACGTTCTTTTAGAAAAAAGAAGCATGGAATTTGGATCCACGTGTTTGACCTGACCTGCTATAGCTGCGATCTGGACGGAATCCCGCACGCAGTCACGTGCCAATGTGAAGCCGTCAACTTTCAAAGCCTTGAACCAAACCAATGTTCTCAAAGGTGAGCCCCTCCGCTATAATTCTGCTCGGTGGGAGTGGGGGGCTAGTGCAGGCCACCCAGCCCTCATAGGGCGGCACGGGCCCTACGCCGTCACGTCGTCAGGCGCTGCCAGGTGGCTGCACCACATGAAGGCTGCGCTTGAAGCCACGCCCGAGATCGACGCGGACGCGCACGAGCGCATGCTCTTCTTCTTCAGGTTGGTTCCATTGGCTCGTCAATTGCTCCCCTACCGTTTAGCATGCGTGGTCTGCTGTAAACATTTGCACAGGAGCCTGTGTGGATGTCTTTTTGTTAACCAACCATAACACACAAGCATACGCGTGTGTGTGTATGTGTGTGAGAGAGAGAGAGAGTGGGAGAGGGAGGGAAGGAAGGAGGGATTGTTGTGCTTCATTTAGTCGGTGCTTGCAGGGCTCGAAGTTGTGAGCTTCTTACAGGCTCATTGAACTCTCAGCCTTATCTTAAAAAGCCGAAAAGGCTGAATCTCGTATTGTGGTTTACAATACCACAACATGTAAACTTTTCATCTTGACGAGATAGCAAATGTGAATCTTGACATATTGAAGCCTGGGACTCTTGAGGGGAAGGGGGAGGGGTCTTTCATTGATCATCTTAAATCTTCCATCTTGCAAAGCATTGGGAGATATGTGAAGGCATGGTTGAGATGCGTGACTAAGCCTTATGCATGCAACGGGCAGTCTGGCAACTCGCTGCCGCCTGTCACGTTCACACGTGTGTGTGTGTGTGTGTGTGCCGACAAATGTGTGTGCCACCTGTCGCATGCCTGGGCAGGCACACGGCGCACTTCCTGGTGGCCGGCAAGGAGCTCGTGAACAAGGAGCGTGTCGTTGGATACGCCGGCAAGCATCTGGGCGGCGCTTGAAGTGCTAGCCGTGCTACCTGGCAAGCTGATCAATGACCGAGAGACCTGATTGCTTGACTCGCCGCACAGGTCCTGCGTTCACGCAAGGGGGGGCGCCACTTGTCATGCTCGTGGCAGACGTGGTCTTGACCTGTGCATATGGGCGACACGTGATCTCGGCCGCTCCGCGGTTGACGTGGTAAGCCCGTCAATTGATGCATTATGTGGCTCGGTACGAGGTGTTGCAGCAACTGCTCGAATGCTTCGTGCCGATCTTACCGAACCAGAGTATCGGAACAATTCTCATTGAGGTCACACAACGGAAAGACGGAACAGTGAAATGGATGCTGAACAGGGTGTGCACATGTCCGTGAGTAATCTTAGGGTTTGGGCTCGTGGCTTACTCTGAGGGCGTGAGGGGGGGGCAGGGAGCAAGTGAGCGTGTTCCTCGTTGCAGATTATTTTATTTTTGGGATGTCCAGATGAGATTAGGCAAGCACTAGTTTATTGCGAAGTGACTGCACAGCGCTACAAGCTGGTACCCGGAACCATTCTCACAAGGGAAAGGAGCCGATTTGCCCGTCACGCAATTGATAGATGTATTTATGCGCATATACTACAGTTGAAAACCTTAGAGCGAAATTGGTTCCTTCTATTTGACAAGACCCCAATCACCTATTGATTTTTCTTGTAAAGCAGAACCTTCTTCGAGTAAATGTCTATTATTTTGCTCCCGAAGGGCTTCTTGGGTTACTTCCTGGAGGGCGTGGAGAGATGTGCAAATAAATACGGCTGCAAGCCGCAGCGCAGAGCCAAGGAGCAGAAGGAGAAGGAGCAGAGGAGAGCAGCCGCAATGAGAATGACAATGGAAAGCGAAGGCAAGTGTGGCCAAGAAGAGAGACGACTGTAAAGATTAGTCGGGTGCGAGCGTGGCTGACAAGAAAGACAGTAATTAATTGGGACAAGGCAGGTGCCACTTATATAGAAGGATATAGAAGAGTTGCTCCATCCAGTTAATTCAAAGCTATAGCTTGCTCATGTGAAAACTGGAACCAAAAGCCCTGAAGAATTGCGCAGTCTCATTGTCATGTGTAGGTCTATGGGTGTACTTTTAGTGGCAGCACTGATGGGCGTATATTGAATCTTATACATGAGCAATTGGATGGCCGAGCTCATGCGTGTCGAGAGAGAAGTATAAGAGTGGAGGTTTAGTTCCAGAAAGCCTTTCCTTCCCTTTTGAATTATGACGTCATTTACGCCAAGGTGTTCAACTTCATCACGATCAGTGCTGCTGTATCATCACTCTTAGGTGTGGCAAGATTTTCACTCAATGAGCAACCTTATGTAGCCATGCACAAAGCTCGGCATGTTCCCAACCCCCCAGGCCACCCTCGGCACCAAAAGTTAGTTACATGATTCTTTCTCTTTCAGCTGGGGGAATCAACGACTCATCATTTTCAGCTTCCACATGATCAAATTCAAAGTTGCATAAGAAATTGCAAAAGTTACTGAAAGCTTTCACCTTTATACTGTCATAGGACAGGGGCTTAAGGAGCAGGGACCTTAAGAGATACATAAGAAGATCTCGTTCACCTATGGCAGCCCCTTCATAGCAAACACTTTGCACCATGTTGCTTGCAGCATAAACAACAGATGGGAGTTGCATGCAGGACCATGTGCGACGTGTCCCTCATCTCTTCCTCGGCAATTGAACGTGAGGATAGCGAGATCACATATTTAACAGCGGTACAGACCTATTGAATATTGCGTGACAGTAAGTACAATATCTCTACTCCTTCTTTGTCCCTCGCTCTTTCCTCATTATTCTACTGAACGGCCCAACACTCGGGTCCGTTATGTATCGATATATGACCATACTCCACGAACTATGAGAGGCGAGTTTATTGTAGAACTCGGGAGCTATCTCCCTAACCCTGTACAGTCGACAGCCTGCTATTCTGGGGAAGTCGTGATGCTCGTTATGATACCCTACATTCCACGCCAGAACATTCAAAGGGCCATAGTACGAGTAAGTCTCTTGCCCCTTCAGGAAAACATAATGCTCAGCTATGAAGTGACCCGCGATCGGGTGAAGCCCCCCCCCTACGAATGTGGACAGTAGCAAGTAGATCAGTGGCTTCCAGCCAAAACACATGACCAGGCCGGCGTCGAAGCCTAGTTCAAGGAGCAGGTTGGTAGCTTCCCACAGGCCAGGTGGCTTGGGGTTGATCACCATGGGCCTGAAGGCGTAGAAGAAGAGCTGGAACAGCACCCACACGAGCTTCGATGCAGTATTTCTGATGTACCAGCCTTCAGTGTACGATGGGATGTCGACATCCAGTCCCTGGACGCCTTGAAAGGTGTGATGCTCCAGATGGTATTTCTGGAATGTGATTGCCATGGGAACACCGACGGGAAGATTTGCAAAGAGGGCGACCAGCTTGTTGTACAGAGGTCGCGTCAGGGCCAGATTATGGCTAAGCTCGTGGATAGCAAGGAAGAGGTTATGGTTGCAGAAAGCTCCAACAAGGTAGGAGACCACAAAGAGCTTCCACCAGGCTGCATGGCGGAGGTAGACTGAGAGCGCGATCTGGAGGGTGACGACTGCAACAATCTGCACCAACACATGTTGCAAGACAGAGTGAAAGATTGTCCATAAAGACTTCTGCCACGAGCTTTCTGCGTGAGCAGGGATGATGAATGGAACTTGGCTCCAAGAGTACCATGAAGAGAAGTTTAGAGCAAGCAAAGACCTAGGGTAACTCAGCTTCTTCATTGCTTTTCCACGACCTGCAGATTGGATCAGGAGCCAATTGAGTTGGAATCAAGTATCAAAGCTACCCAAATGATGAACTCATCCCCTTCCCTCGTGTTTGCAGAGTTAAATAACGCTGAGTCCCTCCTTTGCATACACGTGCATTTACACATATGAATGCCAATGGTTCACTCTTGCTGGTCTATCTGCGCCTCGGTAAACAGGCCTTCTATACGAATGAGGATAGCGTGCCCTCAAAAGCAAACTACGAGACCTATATGTCCAAAAGTCAACCTTACTCTACCTTTAATTATAGGTTCCTCTTGAACACGTATACATGGACCAGCTCACAATGAGGTGCAATATTCCTTTTCAGCGATTAAGTTGACTACCATGAGGACGATAAGAACTACGCACTGAGTAGTCCAAAGAGTGACGTGTAGCGCACCTTGGGTACAGCATAGTGATCCGGGCCAAAGAGCTCCTTTATTTCAGGGTGAGCAGCAAGGATAGCTTTCCTTCTGGAGGCATGGGGTTCATCTGTTTCTGCCCAGTAGAAGTCAGATGCCATTGAGCTCTTGTTCTCAATATGCCCGGCATTTCCCCCCTTCCCCATTGCAAATAATAGCTGCCGATATGGTGCTAAATGCACCGCTTTTGAAGGTTTTGATCTTACTGCTTCAGATCAGCCACTTCAGCAAAGTTCGCACAAAGATCAGATATCATATCTGAAATCTTTATGTTATTTGGTCGGATTGAGGATACCAAACAGTAGATTATGACAGCTTTCTAGTCGAACACCTCAGATTCAGCACAATGTAAGATTCTACACTTCGCGTAATGTATAAATAGTGAATCAGGTGCCCACGCTTGACTCTGCTGTCTATGTGCTGCATGAAGACGCTCATAGGTTTTCGTGATTAACCTCTTTGCCCATCTTTGCCTGCATTTCCTACTTCCAAGCTCCAAGTACGGGCGATCTACGATAACCGACCAATCACGCATTTCTTCTGACTTCGTCCGGACTCCGACTGCATTTCGCCTGGTCACGTAGCGCCTCTCTGCAGGGAAATCCAATCAGCTCGAAGCCTATCACGATGATGGTTTGTTCACACCAGTTCACAACTTCACACTCTGTGAGGTTTCATGGCATTTCATTGCGTTTCATAACAGTATCGTTTCATTTGCGTTTCATTTGCGTTTCATTGCGTTTCCTTGCTCTTTCTTGCTCTCTTTCTCGCGTAAATAAAAAAATCCCGACATGGTTTTTGCGCGTGATTTGTTAGTTTCCATGTACGGATTAAAACTGCAGTGAACAACTTGGTGATATTCCTTGAGTGTATTCTAAAAATTATATTCTTAAAGATACTTAAAATATAAATATATCCGAAAAATAAGCATGGACGTACTTCAGCTATAGGCGACCGATTATGACAAAGCGTAGGTCTTAACCACTACAGCTGGCAGTGGCTGGCAGCTGAAGCAGCAATACAGTAATGAACTCTGTTGGACGGATGCTGGACAGATGTTGCTAAATGATGGCCATGTCAAGCCAAGCTGGCATCGTTGCATGGCTGCTGCCCGGCATTGGACATGTGACATCTTTCTCTGCTCTCTCAAGCCCAGCTCATGCCCTCGCGTCCCAGAGGCGCACTGGAACAAGGCGAGTTAATGCCTGCAGGGTTGGCCAGGGTAGTCTTGTATCGGCTCCTCTTCCCTCATTACACTTTTTCCTTTAGTCAAAGGCTGGCAATGTGAAGACGATAGACTTGTATAGTAGCATAAAACTGCAGGCGTTCTAGGCATACACTTGAGTTGCTCGTAATTTGATTTGAGGCTGCAGTAGGTTAGCTTGGATTTATACAAGATGTGGCTCATTTTCTGGCCGTTCAAGGCTATCTTATCAGTGTTGTATATTTTTGAGGTGAACTTTTTTGTTGGTTTTTTCGGCTTCCTCTTTGGCCTTCTCGGTGGTCTGGTTGCGGGTTACTTCATATTTATCTTTTCGATTCCCCTTAACGTGCCGGTAAGGACCAACTCTTATAAGCCAGTCATCTTAGAATATGTGTGTGAATAATGCAAGATACAGAAAAGTAGCTGCTCATATTTACCAATCGGTTTTGAATGCAAACAATATCATTGAACCCATTTGTAGTATAAGGCTTCTCCCTTAGGGGCATCACCGTGGCTGACCACAATTGGGGGGGGGGGGGGGGGNGGGGGGGGGGGGGGGGGGGGGGGGGGGGGGGGGGGGGGGGGGGGGGGGGGGGGGGGGGGGGGGGGGGGGGGGGGGGGGGGGGGGGGGGGGGGGGGGGGGGGGGGGGGGGGGGGGGGGGGGGGGGGGGGGGGGGGGGGGGGGGGGGGGGGGGGGGGGGGGGGGGGGGGGGGGGGGGGGGGGGGGGGGGGGGGGGGGGGGGGGGGGGGGGGGGGGGGGGGGGGGGGGGGGGGGGGGGGGGGGGGGGGGGGGGGGGGGGGGGGGGGCGAAATGAGGAACTCCATGGAAGGGTGTGATATTACTTCAGAGCGGGGATGTCAAACAACTTGTATTCTTATGCACGTAGCAGTTTGCTGGTTGAAGGAACTGCAAGCTGCCTGTTCCTGGGAATTTACATTGCTATCAATATGCATTAGGGTGGACATGGTGGCCTTGGTCTGCGTCTCCTGTCCTTTATTGATGCCGAAGGGGTGCTTGTTTTTTCAACTCATGAACCTGTACTGTATGCGGGACCTACTTGCATCTTATCTACCATGAAGTGTGTTTGTTCTGAGAGCGTACAACATCATGCTAAATTTAAAATTTTGTGCCAGGCCCCAGAAGTCACAAAATTGGTTAGCACGGAAGGAGCACCGCTGGACGAGAAAGTTCTCAAAAGAATTATTCCAGAAATTCCCATCTGGGTCTGCAACCCCGACTATGACAGGGTAGGTTTTGCATACACATGGAGGTCTGCAAGTGACAATGCGCCGCCAAATCTTTTACTAGTAGTTTACTTTGTTGAATGTAGGATTTGTGTTTTATGAAAGCTTTGAGTTAGGTGATTCCCCCCTTTCCTCCAAGTCCTGATGCTAAGTCTGCAGCTTAAATATCACCTGACCGTGATGCTAGAAACTATGACATTGAATATGGATACTGCTGACAGGGTTTGGGTTGGTGATTATGAAAGCCCAAGAGCCAAGTCTTTGGTTGAGCTTGTGCTTGCTCATTGTTTTGTGATTGCTCATTGTTAGTGGACTGCAATTGCACCGCATGTTATAAAACACGTAGAAGGGTTCGGTGTGCCACCAGAAGAACGTCAAATGGCTGCGTCAGTCCGAACATTCCTTGTTTCGTTACTGATTCCAGTGACTTGAAGGCAACAAGTAGCATGGCTCCCCAGTCTTTGCCATGTAGAGTTGTGAAGGCTTAGCAAGACCTGCAGCCAGTAGCACTGAATCACACATATTGATATAATGCCTTGGTGAATGGGTCACGTACCTGTACACTTTTACTGATGTTGCGTGAGTGCTTTCTTTGCGTGATTTGACGTGACAGGCGGACTGGCTCAATCGCTTCCTCTCGGAGCTGTGGCCTCACGTGGACAAGGTACCCTCTTTGCCAAAATGCTCTTTGATTATTACCAAGTGCCTCCCCAAGCCCCCTCAAGATGCACCATAGAGGTGGTTGGAGAAATACTGCCGAGTGTTCTCTAACTCCAGGGGTCATTGTGTAGATTTTGATGGCCTTTGATCCCTGTATTTCAGAACATTTATGTATTGAAGCGTCCACTCTCGTGCTGGTAGGTGCCATCTGTTTTCTCATCATGGGGGTGTTGCGTCACCATGCTGGCTGGCTTCCTCCTCTTTCTTTGTTGCATACAAGGTGAAATCCCTGACGCATGACGTGGGAAAATGTTTTCTGCAATCTGTTCTAACCCAAATAGGGAAAACGACCAGATTATAAAAAAAAGAACATGCAACCAAAAAAAAAAAAAAAA
>WELA01012722.1:1347874-1362968 GCA_009602735.1 Mesotaenium endlicherianum
GCATCTCTCCCCCCCTTCTCTCTCTCCCCTTCCCTTCCTCCCCCCTCCCTCCTTTTGTCTTGTTCTTGCTATCTGCCTTCCCTTTGTCTCCCTTGATTTCTCCATCTGTGCATGTGCGACGCGTGCGGGCGCCCAGAGGCTTTGCCCCCGACGAGGACATCCCGCTGGACGCAGCGCAGGGCAACGAGGAGAAGTTTCCCGACGCCGTGCCTCCGGGCGGCGGCAAGCTGAAGGTGATCATCCACAACGGCTACCAGCTGGAGGGCAAGAGCCACACCAACCCCTACGTGAAAGTGCGCTTCAGAGGCGAGGAGCGCAAGACCAAGGTGCACACGCGCCCCGTTTCAGGGCCTCCCAAACCTCAAGTGTACCCTCAAGTCTTTCGTGCCCCCTCGCGGTATCCTGTGTACGATTCAGGTCTGCTGAAATCGAGTCTGAGGCTATAAATTTCCGTGTACGATTTGCTGGCAAAGCAGCTGGCATGTGAAAGTGGTGGCGGCGGCGGCGGCGGCGGCTCAGCTCGCCTCAAGCATTCCCCTCCTCTGACTTGCCCCTCCTGACCATGACTTTTTTTATGCTGCTGTGTGTGCGTGCGTGGCGGCTGCGGCGGTGGCGGTGGCGGTGGTGGACGCCGTTGTGCAGGTGCTCAAGAAGACTGCCAACCCCGACTTTGACGAGCCTCCGTTTGAGTTCTACCTGAATGCGCCGCCGCTGAACGACGTGCTGCACGTCATGTGCTTCAGCAAGAACCTGGGCATTACTCACTACGTCACCGCCAAGGTGCCCCTCTCTCCCCCCTTAACCCCCCCCCTCCCCTTTGTCTCACGGCCCACCCCTTCTCCGCTCCCCTCTTTTCAGCCCCCTCCTTTTCCCTCCCCCCCTCCCTGCCCCAGCCCCTGCTCCTGCCCCTCCCCTTGCTTGGCCCTGACCTCTCATTCCTGCCTCTTTTGGAAAGCACAGCCCTTTCTCCTCTTCTTGCTTGTGCAAGTGTGACGCTGCTGCCTGTCAGCTAGAGGCTCTTCTGCAGCTCTGTTGTCCAGGTGGTGCCGTGCATGCATGTTGAGATCTTCTGGCGCTTGCTTGCCGTGCTGCCAACCACTGCTCAGGGCCGTCCATGGACGAAGTTGCTTGAGTGGGCCTCGCGCCCACACGGAGAGGCGTGCTTCTTTTCGTTTGTACTGTGTGCAATGGTCTCTTCTGATCTTGTTCAGGTGCGGATGGATATGGTGGCCGCCATGCCTCACTGTAGCCGCCGCAGTAAATTGATTAGGAAGAGGTGTTCCACATCTACATGATCCGCTTGGCTAACTCTGGAGGTTGCCAACTGTTGTAACACGCCCCTTGATCCGACTTTTGTTGTCTGTTCATAAATTTCCTGTGCCTTATGTTTGTTGAAAAAACATTGCATTCCCATGTCGCCTCAATTGTGTGTTTTTTTGAAACTTTTTTTGAATTTATGTCTGCAGGAGGACCTTGGGTACGTAGACATCCAGCTGGCAGATGTGATAGCCAACGGACGCATCAACGACGAGTACCAGCTCAACAACTCGAAGCAAGGCAAGCTGAAGATTGAGGTCGAGTGGATCCAGAAGGAGGACAAGAATGCCAAGCCAAAGACTGCCACGCTGGAGGTTCCCGCGGCCGCTTCCGAACTCTCGCCAGGTGGCGGGGGTCGCGTGGCTCAGCCTGTTGATACTGCAGTGTCACCTAGAGCCTAAGAGTGCAGGAATGGCTGAGGAAGTCTTGGGATGTTGTAGTATGTTTCTGACTGGATTGCGTGTACATATGACACGATATGCTAACGATCCCCTGCTGCAGAATCAGGCATATATTTTGGCTGTATTTGAGTTAGATACCTATTTCAGGTGCAGGTCACCAGTGTATTTTTAGTTGGAGCTTGAGAATATTGGAGTTCTTANCACAGCCCTTTCTCCTCTTCTTGCTTGTGCAAGTGTGACGCTGCTGCCTGTCAGCTAGAGGCTCTTCTGCAGCTCTGTTGTCCAGGTGGTGCCGTGCATGCATGTTGAGATCTTCTGGCGCTTGCTTGCCGTGCTGCCAACCACTGCTCAGGGCCGTCCATGGACGAAGTTGCTTGAGTGGGCCTCGCGCCCACACGGAGAGGCGTGCTTCTTTTCGTTTGTACTGTGTGCAATGGTCTCTTCTGATCTTGTTCAGGTGCGGATGGATATGGTGGCCGCCATGCCTCACTGTAGCCGCCGCAGTAAATTGATTAGGAAGAGGTGTTCCACATCTACATGATCCGCTTGGCTAACTCTGGAGGTTGCCAACTGTTGTAACACGCCCCTTGATCCGACTTTTGTTGTCTGTTCATAAATTTCCTGTGCCTTATGTTTGTTGAAAAAACATTGCATTCCCATGTCGCCTCAATTGTGTGTTTTTTTGAAACTTTTTTTGAATTTATGTCTGCAGGAGGACCTTGGGTACGTAGACATCCAGCTGGCAGATGTGATAGCCAACGGACGCATCAACGACGAGTACCAGCTCAACAACTCGAAGCAAGGCAAGCTGAAGATTGAGGTCGAGTGGATCCAGAAGGAGGACAAGAATGCCAAGCCAAAGACTGCCACGCTGGAGGTTCCCGCGGCCGCTTCCGAACTCTCGCCAGGTGGCGGGGGTCGCGTGGCTCAGCCTGTTGATACTGCAGTGTCACCTAGAGCCTAAGAGTGCAGGAATGGCTGAGGAAGTCTTGGGATGTTGTAGTATGTTTCTGACTGGATTGCGTGTACATATGACACGATATGCTAACGATCCCCTGCTGCAGAATCAGGCATATATTTTGGCTGTATTTGAGTTAGATACCTATTTCAGGTGCAGGTCACCAGTGTATTTTTAGTTGGAGCTTGAGAATATTGGAGTTCTTATTTACGTAAATCGATCTGGTACAAAACTGCCAACTTTGTCATCATTTCAAATACATGTACTATCTTTTGCTTGCAGCATGTGATGACCATGCCGACATCCCATTGGCTAGAGAATGAAATCATGGCCATCAATATGAGCAACTTCATGCAGCAGCACAGACGAGCTCAATTTGAAGGTTTGTGACATGAAATGTCGCAAACCAAAGTTTGACAAGTATTCAAATTTGATCGATTTCACACGTGTTGTGTCTCATCGACAAACGAAACCCTCATAAGGCTTCTCGTTGCAAAGAAGCCTCATTGCAGCAGGAAGGTAGTTGCTACACATACCCACCCACCCACCCCTCTAACCCTCCAATCCACTGGGAGAGGCACGAGGCGGGCAACGAAGTTGGTGCCAGCAATAGTCTTCGCCATGCACGATAGGGTGGTTGTTGTTTGTTAGTGTTACAATATGTTTTGTTGATTAGTAGTAGCCAATGGCGGCGATTCGACGAACAACCTCAACAGAGCAAGAATGCAGCTGCCAATCCATAGTGTTGGTTAGGAGTTGGAATATAGTTGTTTTGACCTCTTTGTATTGTTATCGATTAGTCAAGTACCGATAAGCGTAGCAGCATGTAGGAAAGGACTTGACAAGAACGGATGACGCGCAATTTGTAGCATACTACTACTCCTACTATTCTTTCTAATATCACCTTCTTTCTTTCAAAATCAGGCATTTTGAACACAAATTGTCAAATTGAAGGTTTGCGACATGAAATGTCGCAAACCAAAGTTTGACAAAGTGTTAAATTTGATCGATTTCACACGTGTTGTGTCTCATCGACAAACGAAATCCTCACAAGGCTTCTCGTTGCAAAGAAGCCTCATTGCAGCAGGAAGGTAGTTGCTACACATACCCGCGTAGACATTGAATGCCGAGACTTACTCAAACAATCTTATGTCAGGCATACAAAATCGCTTGATAGAGTACCATAGATCCGCGAACACTCGAGACGCGGACGTGTTTGCTCACTTACGAGCGATGACGGAGAGAGGTGAGGGAAGCCAGGGAGGCCCGAGCGACTTACGCAATGATGGCGAGCAGGTCAATGGCGAGCAGATTAACGACATCGGTAGGGCGAGAGTAGCGAGCCAGCTTACTGCTGACGAAATCGCCAAATTACATGCAGAGTTCCTGAAAGAGTACGAAAGCGAGCAGGCCGAGCTCAGCAAGGCGGAAGCGGCTGAGCTCAAAGCTGCGCAGCACGTTGCTCATCTTGAAATGGCCAAGTTACAGCAGGCAGTGAGCAAACTAGCGCAAAGCAAGGTCTCGCGAGCTCACCATGGCGAGGGAGCGGGGGCGGACATCCTGCAGCAGCTCAAGCGGCTCAAGAGGAAAAGTGAGGTTGCAGGTGTGGGCAAGTTGTCTGAGGGCAACCGCGCCCAAATGAAGGTCATGAACGACCTCGCGGAGCTGTGCCACAACGCTCAAGATGCGCTGGACAAGGAAGACATTGAAGCGGCCCAAAGCGCGCTCACTGAAGGTTTGTCTTTGATAACTTCTCGGCAAAAGCAAATCATTTCCGCGGACTTGCATAGCTGGCGTGTGATTAATGAGGTTGTCAAGTCCATGCAAACTAAGGATGAGAGCGAGGATTGGGAAAATCGGGTCCAAAAGCAAGTGGCTAACAGTAAGAAGGACAAAGAGGAGGAGGGGGAGTTCGATTTTAGTAACCGCAAACCACAGGCCAGCCCTTATGCGTTTAAGCCTAACCCCCGCGCTCCTAGGATGTTTAGAAATGACTTGAGTTGCTGGCACTGCCACATGGTAGGCCACACATCTCGTGTTTGCCCTTCAGGGCCACCTAATGGCCCAGGCCCCCAACAGAGGCAGCCTTTGCTAGCACCTGCTCAGGTAGCAAACTTCCAGGGGCCTTATGGGCCGCCCCAGGGGCCTTATGGCTAGCCCCAGCATTAATAGCATTTTTTGTTAATTGGAGTGTGAGTAGTTGGACATTGTTAACCAAGCCTTTGGCCTCCATGGACAATTTAAATTTTTTGGTATGATTATTTTTTATGATTATTTATTGGCAAAATTGTTGCTGCATTGGTTGGCCACATAGGCCCCTTGGACATTTGAGTGCACATGCTCACGTTAAGGAGCATCACATTGTTGGACGTGGGTGGGATACCAGGCCTAGGAATTCACAAATATTTGGTTATAATTATTGTTGTTATTGGTTCTGTTTAATTGGTTGTTGACTTGGTCCTTGCTTGTGGTCGTTGCATACATAATGGTGTTTGTTGTAAATGTTCGTGGCTGTTTTGTTGGTTGTTATAGTTGCCGTTACGTTACTTTGCTTGTTGGGCACAAACTCATCGAGGGACGTACGCCGCACATATGGATGTGCGTGGGTGGAAGAAAGCCCCTTCAGGCCTCCTAGGCGCTGGCAGATTGCGCACGAATGGAGACCACTCTCATTGAGCTTTGGTTCTCGCGGCTGGTCTTTTTTGGTTTGTTGGCGTGTTGCCCCTCGCGCACTGGCGCGTTGTATTGCAAGGCTGCTATAGGCCAGAGGAGTGGGGGCAAAAGGTTTTTAAAACACAAATTGAATGCACGCGCACTGGCGCAAGTATGCATAAAGGCTCCTGCCAACCATATAGGCATTGGCAGTGGGAGCACGGTTGGGATCACTCCTATGGAATTTTTGGATCGCCGCGTGTAGAGGGGCTGCAATGTGATGTCGAAAGGGTGCACAACATGTGCCACACAAGTTGGTTGCCGGTGCATGCAGAGAGTACCTCGATGCTGCAACTACGGAGCAGGGTAATGGAGGATGCCAATAAATCGTTGACACGTTCGAGGCATCGTGGCCAAGACCAACTGCGGGTATGCTATATCGTGTGTTGGGTCATAGGTAATTTCGTGAGCGACGAGAAGGATTTCGACCACGAACTCCAAGTGTACTTGGGGCGGAAGGAAGAAGCCGTGCAGTCGAACGGCGCCACATCGAAGGTACCACCGCAAGCAACCGTGGTTGCAGGAAATTTGGGAGCAAATGTTGCCTGGTGGAAACGTTGGTGTACGTCTTCGTTAGTCCTCTCTACCATTGAGAGTGGCTACAAGTTGGTGTGGAACACGCATATTGCACCTCCGCATCACCAGCGCAACCATAAAGGTGTGGAGAAACACATACAGTTTGCCCGTGAGTCAGTGGGGAGCTAGTAGCCTCCGGGGCTGCCAGAGAGTGGACTCCCCTAGGTCGCCCACACTGCATATACCCCTTGAACGTGGTCGAGGGCAAGAAGTTACGGTTAATTCATGACCTGCGCCACGTGAACAAAGCGTTAAAAAAAGTAAAATTTAGGTATGAGGGGTTGGATAAGTTAGTCGATGTCGTGCACGTAGACGACTTCGTGTTTACCATTGACCTCAAGTCTGGCTATCATCACGTCAAGATGCATGAAGATGCACATACGTTCTTGGGGTTTGAGCTGGATAAGAAGATTTACACTTTCACATGTCTTCCATTTGGGCTTGCGATCGCACCTTACGTATTCACACGAGTGGTGAAAGAGCTGGTGGGAAGGTGGAGGCGGATGGGAATACGAGTCATAGCATATCTAGACAATTTTCTGGTGAGCTATCCCAGTGAGGACGCCCACGCGCAAACAATGCGGCTGGTGTTCGGCGAACTTGCACCAGCAAGATTCGGGGTGAATATGCAGAAGGCAGTACTTACGTGTTCAAAAATCACACAGTTCTTGGGCGTTGTGATAGACACTTGTAAACTTTGGGTGCACATCGGCAAGACGCGCAAGGAAAAGCTCTTGCTAACACTCCTCCATGTTCGAGCTATGGCCCACAGGACCCGTAGCGTGCACATTAGAACGATAGCATTTTTAGCAGGCCAGCTCATTTCCATGAAGGTGGCTTTTGGGGGCACCGCGGGCATGTACACACGCCATATGTACACTGTCATCAACCAGGGGTCTACCTGGGATGACATGGTCCCCACGACGGAAGGGCTGCTCCACGAGCTTGCTTTTTGGGAGGAGCACTTTGATAAGTTCAATGGTGCTCCCATTCGGGCCACCATGGCCCCTGAGTTTGTCATGCACACCGACGCTAGCGTGACCACATGGGGCGCAGTACTAAGAACGGTGGCCTCAGGGCAGACGTGGGAATTGCTGGGCCCACTCCCCGCTGCTAGCATCGGAGGATCGTCAACATTAAGGGAGATACTTGCCGCTAAGGCAGCGTTGGATAAAGCCATCCAAGTGATAGGCGGGCGACAAGTGCTGTTGCGCGTCGACATCCAAGCAATGTATTATATTTTGAAAAAAGGCGGCTCATCTAAGGCAGATTTAGCAGATGCTTGTGCTCAAGTATTCGGTATTAGTCTTAGCCACCAGCTCAACTTGTTCGTAGAGTGGATTCCTAGAGAATTGAATGCAGTGGCAGACGAGCTCTCTAAGAGGAAAGACTTGGACGATTTTTTCCTGCGACCGGAGGCCTTTCAAAGCCTAGAAGCCGAGTGGGGGCCGCATTTGATCGATAGATTTGCCACAGCAAGCAACACGCGCCTGTCGAGGTTCAACTCTCGGTGGCTAGAGGTGGGCGCGGAGGCCATAAATGCCCTCACCGAGCACTTGGGCAGGTGAAAACAACTATTGTTTTCCACCACCTCAGATGGTCGCTCCAGTAGTCGACCACGTGCTGCGATGCAAGGCCAACTGCACGCTAGTGATACTCCAGTGGCAATCAGCCAGCTGGTGGCCGCGGTTGCTAGATAGCAATGCGGAGTGAATAGATTGTGTGCAGGCGAGCATTCCGCTAGGCTATAGCTCCTCGATTTTGTTGCCTGGCACAGACAAGGCTGCGTTTGGGGGCAAGGGCATCCCTCTGTGCATGGTGCTAGCCTTACGCCTGGGTGCATGAGGTGTTGAGCAGAATATCGACTTTTTGAAACTCCGGCCTTACAAGCCTTGGAAGCCACGAGCGTGGACGTGTTGCTCCACACTATCGCGCCTACCAGTCTGCGTACCTACAACACTTACTGGATGCGTTTTCAACGGTGGTGCGAAATGCATAAGTTGCAAGATTTTTCGGCGTCAGTCGAGGTGGTCAGGCTCTACTGCTTGTATCTCATCCAGGAGCGTGTCACCTGGTCTACATACCATTTGTCATCGGCTGCAATCTTTTGCGTGCATCGACTAGCGGAGCTACCTAGTCCCACATCGCACGACAAGATCAGTACCCTTAGAAAAGCAGCGCAAAGGTTGCTGCCCAGACCGGTCGCACCCTGCACCCTCACTGCGATTTTTGAAAAGCACGCAGGGCCAGGTGCCACCGCCGCATCGCTCATGAAGGTGGCCGCGATGATGCTCATATATAGTGCTTGTCTGCGCTACTCAGATCTGGCCAAAACGAGAATTCAGGATCTTGACATCACGGGTGGTCCAAACATCAGAGCCATTTACTTGCACCTCCCGTCCTCTAAGACGGACCAAATTGGTGAGGGCGCATGGGGTGCCCTTCACGCAAGCAACTCCAAGTGGTGCCCGGTAAAAATGTTGTGTAGGTTAGTGGCGGAGATACCAGAATATGCTCTCGATGGACCTTTAATTCGGCATATACAGGCATCTGGCAGACCTTCTCTTCAGCCCGCCTCACACGCCACTGTGAATAAGTGGTGCAAGGAACTATTCGCATTGGTAGGCCTTACACAGAACATGGGTACGCACTCCTTGCGAAGGGGAGCTGCCACAGCAGCCGCCAACTTGGGCGTCCCAGATGCCGTAGCCCAAACCATGGGCAGATGGAAATCTGCTCGAGGAAAAGAGCCATACGTGCTTCACCTGCAGCAGTCACTGGCATCCGCTGCCCGCACCATAGCCATCCCTGACGATGCTAGCGATGCTTCCTATGGCCAAGAGCAAATTCTAGCAACTTTTAGACGCAAGTAGCATTACCATGTAGTACGACCCGTAGGGGCCAATACTTAGATGAGACCCAACTTCTACGCTAACCACTAGACTAGCCTAGAAGTACCTTTTATGCTATTAATATTGCATACTACTACTCCTACTATTCTTCCTAATATCACCTTTCTTTCGAAATCAGGCAATTTGAACACAAATTGTCAAATTGAAGGTTGGTGACATGAAATGTCGCAAACCAAAGTTTGACAAAGTGTTTAAATTTGATTGATTTCACACGTGTTGTCTCATCGACAAACGAAACCCTCATAAGGCTTCTCGTTGCAAAGAAGCCTCATTGCAGCAGGAAGGTTTTGCTACACATACCCACCCACCCACCCCTCTAACCCTCCAATCCACTAGGAGAGGCACGAGGCGGGCAACGAAGTTGGTGCCAGCAATAGTCTTCGCCATGCACGATAGGGTGTTTGTTGTGTGTTAGTGTTACAATATGTTTTTGTCGATTAGTAGTAACCAACGGCGGCGATTCGACGAACAACCTCAACAGAGCAAGAATGCAGCTGCCAATCCATAGTGTTGGTTAGGAGTTGGAATATAGTTGTTTTGACCTCTTTGTATTGTTATCGATTAGTCAAGTACCGATAAGCGTAGCAGCATGTAGGAAAGGACTAGACAAGAACAGATGACGCGCAATTTGTTGCATACTAGTACTCCTACTATTCTTCCTAATATCACCTTCTTTCCTTCGAAATCAGGCAATTTGAACACAAATTGTCAAATGCAATTGATCATTTGAGGAAATCTTCACATCACAGATTAAATTCCATGGCTTTCTACAGAAGCCTTCTGGTTATAATTCAGCGTACATGATCTAACCACTCACTGATCTAGGCAGATAGCATCTCAGCTACTACTGCTGCTGCTGGTTGTCGCCCAATTCAAATGGGGCCTTCTCATCCTAAGCAGGACTGATGGTTTTGCTTTTGTAAGTCAGTTACAAAGCAAGCCCGATCCGGTTGTCCACTGGAGCAAAAGCCAAGTATACCTTGAACATCTCTTCTGATCGTAGCATTGGCAACAAAAGTGCCCGATTCTTTTACCAGCTGCACCAGCCTATGCTTTTGCCAAAACATGCACGGAAACAAACACCGGAACTTGAAGCTTCCAGACTATCTACCAAAGCCCATGCAACACTTAGCCGCAGGGATCGTAGCTTTCTGTAAATCTTGGACGAGCAGCTGGCATTTCAGAATACCAAGGCACAGAAACATTCTCCTCTCACATCCTCCCCAGCAGTTGCATAATATAGTACTCAAAACCAAGGGAAGAAAAAAAACAGAAACATTGCACATCTTGCCCTGCATCATACGTCCACTTGAGGTCTAATAAAAGGCAGCTCTTCAACATCAACAAAATTAACATCTACAGAAGAATAACTTATGGTCCCAACGAAATCCATGTAAGGCAGCAAGTTGTCTGCTGCCTTGCACGTCAAGGAGGCCCATAAAACTGCAGCACGGAGGCAGTAAGTTGGCAACAAGCTATTCACCATTCACCACTGCCTTACCTACGTCAAGCAGGCACTTCAGGGCCAATATGTGTAAAGTAATTGCAGTAGTATGCACACATCGAGCTCGGAGGCTCAAATAACCTTGCTTTGATGCTTTGATGCTGGCGAACACATGTTGGTATATATCTCAACTAATATCCTTCTTGTCTGTCTATTCTATACAAACACCCACCTTGGTCCTCACGGACCTAGAAAGACAAGAGAGAAAGGTAGATGCAACCAGCACCATGTATAACCTCCAACACCCAGTTGTGAGGCCAGTCGATCAGATCTAACTGCCCTCAACCTTTTGATGACATACTTTGCACATGTACCTTACCTACTCCTATCCCCTATTGACTAATAGACACTCACTTTCTCTGCCACGCTTCATATTCTTTGCCACCATTTGCCACCATTGGCAAACAGCTTATGGCAGAACCTGCAGTTTCAATACTTCCAATTTCCTCCATAGCATGGCCTTGGCTGAGGTAGCCTGTCACTACCGTCACAACTCCGTACGCCTTAGATCTTGTCAACTTTTGCAGCCTTCACAATCGGATTTGCCTTGGTGATGGCATCTCTACCTGCACCCTTGTAGTCAAAGGAGCATGAATGTTTGTCTGAATATCGATGCATAGAGCAGAACACCTGGTCACATCGGCACTTAAAACCTGTTAACCCAACCCGTTTTCGGCAACTGAAGCAACGGTTGGCTGCAGGTTGTGTACATGCCTTCACCGCCTCCATGGTAACCACCCCTTGCCCAGAAGATGATGCAGCAGCAGCATCTACGGCTCGTTCTGCCTGAAATTCCAGGGCCCCACCAACTCCTGCATCCTGCCTCTGTGCACTTTCCAGAGCCTGTGCGTGCCGGTCAATCTCCATGGGCTCAGCCTTTGCAGTATCTATATCTTCTTGAGCCTTCACCTGGCTTCCCACGAAATCCTTGTAGCACTTGGAGCACATATTCATGGTTGCCTTGCTACCAAAAAAGCCACAATCATTGGCACATGACACAGGTCCTTCTGGCGGCTGGCATCCGACTTCCTCAGCGTCGCGCTTCCAACTCTGCTGTGCCATTCTTTCTACTTCGCTTGAAATAAGAAAAGATGTAATAGCTACACTCACAAATTCCCCAAGAATCGTCACAAACCCTCCTCTGATTCTGCTTACGGCCCTACCTTCGCGAGGAGTTCACAAGATGGGAACACTTGAAGGGGCTCTGCACTAGCACACCCCTGTCGACTACCAAATAAGCAATCACCAAGTCTGAGGGCAGTTGTTTAAGCAGTTGTTGATGAGAACTGATAGACTCGCTGCTACTCTTGTGACTGCCTGTGACTAGAAGCAGGCGGTCTTGTCTAGTCTTGGCCACTCGATTGACCTCGTCGACGCGCACTATAAGGATGGAAATGACGCGATAGTGATTTAATGCGGTGCCCAGCAGAGCCGAACCACCCTTCACCGGGATCTGCAACCAGATGATCGAGTGAAGCCGGGAAAAAGATCGGCACACGAAGTTGCTGGTCTCCTCAAGTACGAGATCGTGTCTCGCCTCACCAGCTGTACGTGTCTCTCTGTTGCAACCCTGTTGCCATTTGACAGAACTCCAGGGCACTCGTGGGCCCTCCCACCTCATCCGGCCTGCCTGCCGTTAGCTGGATTGTACATCAGCGTACACGAACAATCATCATCGCACTTGCTTACTTGTACGGGGAGGTGGATGGGGACGTTGAGAGTCATTTTTATGTTGGCTTTGTTAGGCTCCCTTCCTGCACTTTCGAGTAAGCTTTCGGCATATCAACGCTGTATCAACGTCATTATTAGCACCATCCGTATGGCTTGTTCCGTCCAGAATGCTCCATACCCAATCAGAACAATCGAGAAACTGCCTCGAGCATATCCGGCACGCTTGCAGAACAGAAAGGCCGGGCAGACGGGAATGCCGGATCGAAAGTCTGGCTTCGGGAGGTTCTTCGTTAAGGGCCAGGCCACGCCAGGCAACAACGTTTGAAGGGCTTTGGCAGGTTTTGGCACCGCGTCGGGGACCTTTGGATTGATGTACTGGCAAGATTTTCATGAGCACATGCACGAGGACGACTTATGGCTCGCCTGCTTCTCTGGAGACGAGCTTGCTGAATGCTTCTGAAAACCTGAACGGTAGCAGAACGGAATGACTGACGTGAACATCGTGGTCACTGTTCCGGAGGCCTCCTTGCCGAGCACTTCAACTAACGTCATGGACAAACGGCGCCAGTAGGAAGCCAGTCAGAACTTGAGAACTATCCACAATTTCAACATGCCGACGAAAAGTACATGCACACTGTAGATTTTCCCGAACCTCCAGTATCCAAGAATGAACTGGAATTGCAAACCAGTGCAAACCGCGCTGGAAACACCAGAGAAACACGGGGTGGGTGGATTTGGCCCCATTGCATTGTCTGTGTGTGGTTTGCGGTGGGTTGCAGGCGTGTTGCATGCGTGGTTCCTAATGTCACGACAACAGGCGCGCGTCAACAGGGTAGAATGTTACAGCTGGGGTCCGGGGAAGCCAGGAGAAGCAGGTTCGACTGAGGTTCGAGCTGGTTTGAGCCTTGAAGTTGTAGGTCAATCTTCGTATCCAGTATCCAGCAGTATCCAGCGCAACCCGAACTCCATCTTCCACTAGCTGTCTTCCACTATCTTAAGGATCTTCGGTATAATTGCATGTTGACCTTTGGTTGACCAACGCAAATAGCGACCATTCAACGCCATTCCATCTGATCCATCTGGATCCATCACATTCCATCGCTCAGCTCAGGCTCAGGCGAGTCGCGACCCTCCGAAGTGCTCCGAAGCACTCCGAAGCACTCCGAAGCGCTCCGAAGTGTTCCGAAGATCCTCACTGCGGGTCGCTGGCTTTGTCCGTCGGGGGCCATCGAAGTCTGTCGCCACCCCATCCATTCTACGTTACCTACTCACTTGTTGACCGGAGTTGACGTGCGCCCGGATGCTTACAAGCAGGTAATTACGAATGGCAATTAGTAACTAAAGCAACTTTGTGGAGGTGTACTAACTTAGTGGAGGTGTACTAATGCATGCGGTTTGAAAAGCAGTTTCAGGAGGTTTCAATCTTTCAAGCATGAAAAATTGGACTCCCAAATCGCACCATGTTGCAGCAAGTAAAGCGTGTAGATATCTGAAGATTGACCTTATTTCAAGCATACGAGGAAAGAGTGAAGACAAAAGGAATTTTGAACATCACTGAGATATATGGCAGAAACATGAACTTGAAGGGTGGTGCTTTATGAAGGCTCACAAAGCACATGCGCTGTGACTTGAGCTGGGCAGAAATTTCAAGGCCAAGAATAAACGCGATGTAAGATAAGAGTGACTCAGACTCGCGTGCATGTCACAAGCTCTTGAGAGCGTTCATCAATGTAGGGCGCTAGTTATGCAAACTCGTTGAAGAGGCGGGGAAGCAGCATTTTGGTTAATTCATCGTGGAAGTTGAGGATGATAATGAATTGTAACAAAAAATTGGTCCTGCAGGCACGTGAAACTTGCCTCGTTTGCAGCTCTAACAGCACTTGGCCCCGACCCTCACAGTCTTGGCAGGTCCCAATCAGCGAAACTTCAGCGTTGCTATATGTAGCTCTAACCATAGCAGGCTGCAGCAGCTACAGCAGCAGCCCCTTCTTTTCCTTAAGACCGTATCCTTGAGGGTTAGCGATTTAGGCTTTAGGGCCTGTGAAGCGAGCTTCTCCTCACCTGCATGCCTCACCAAGCCAGGCCAGCTTTGAGAAAACATTGGCACGCCCTCTCTGCGCTTTGCTCCCATGGCCCATATAGTCTACCTTGGCAATGTGGCTGGCTTGGAGGACCCTGGACCTGCTCCACTCCTTAGAAGAAGGGGCCACCTGGCAATCAACCTCGCTCTTTCAAGGAGGAGGAGAAAAGGAAAGGGACTACTGGAGCATTGCAACCCCTTTTAATTTCACTTATGACCTTCTTGCACTGCTTACCGTTACGTTATCGTTACGTGCACCTTACGGTGGGTTACGTTACACAACTTTGTGTTATCACTTTGCAACAGTAATAAGCCCTTGCTACATCTTCCTGGCTCATCTAGCTTGCCCAACGTCCCGTCTCCGACCCTCCCCACCGGAAAGGCCTGCAGTTGCAAAAGACAAGCCCTGCCACCTGGCGAACCAACCCATGATGAGAACCCCTACAAGTTGAAATTTCTGAAGCTCTGCATCTTAACTGAGCCTGTGCAGGCTCCGCGGGGGTTCATGTATGTATGTCTGCTTGTCTGCGTGTGCATGTGCGCGTGGCGTTGTTGAGCGGAGGTTGTGAGGCAAGGTGGGGAGTCGGGACGGTTGTGCGCTCTCCTTGCGCCACCTGTCTCCAGGTCCGCCCTCCACCTGGCAATCCCTCGCCCCACCAGCCAAGAGCTGAATGAGACCCACTGCTAGGTAGCGTGGCTTGCCCTCCCCCTTCCTCCTTTTCCTTCCCATTTCCAGTACCCGCCACCTGGCAGCTGGGTCCTAGTTTTTGCTCGCCAGCTTCTGTTGTTCCTCTTAACTCCGGAGCCCTCCGGAGCTCGACACTCGGCTGCCACCTACGGGCCTTGAAGCCCTGCAGGCCGCCCGACGGACGCCACCTAGCAGCTTCTTGCTGAGCCCGAGTTCCACGAGATGACCCGAGCCACCATGTGGGCGTGGGGTGGGGCTGGGGTGGGAACGGGGGA
>WELA01012722.1:1413820-1424086 GCA_009602735.1 Mesotaenium endlicherianum
CCCCCCCCCCTTCCCCCCCAAAACCACCCCACCTGAGCTTAGACACCCGCCTTACGACCTTTGCGTTTGCGGCCGAGGCATTCCCTCGGCTTCTGAGAGAGCTCTACGCGTCCATACCTGCTTGGAGGTGATTGGTATGAGATTATATACTCACCGACCAGTGTGCGTTGGTTTCCAGCAGTGTGTGAGCGAGCCTCATTTTCTAGCAGTGGGCGACACACAACAATGGTGCACCTATCTATCTATCTTTCTGCCTGATACTTGATAATGTGTGTCTGTCTGTCTGTCTGTCTGTCCGGCTGGCTGGCTGGCTGGCTGGCTGGCTGGCTGGCTGGCTATACGTTCATCTGCCTGCCAGTCAGCCTGCCTGCCTGCCTGCTTACCCGTCAAGCTACCTGTCTGTCGGTCAGTCTGTGCTTCTTGTCAGCTCGTCTGTTTGTCTGTTGGTCTCAAGGATTTAAAGGCAAGGCCTGCGCTCAGGAACAAGCAGGGACGGGGGACAGGGAAGCAGCCAAGGGCTCCACCGCCGCATGCACTTGCTCCAAAATGGTGCCACCTGGCACGGAGAGGTCACAAGGGGGCAAAAGAGAGGGAGAGCAAACGGGAGAGCTGATTTCAGAAATGGTGGCGTACTCCTGCCCTCTTGCCCCTGCTTCCTATGTGTGGGTGTAACTTCGGCTGGTGATGGCTTTGTTAATTTGCTGACTCTATCTTCACTCTATGTGCATGTGCGTGTGCGTGTGCGCGTGTGCGTGTGTGTGCGCGTGCACGTGTGCATGTGTGTGGGGTGTGGGTGTGCGGTGGGGTGCAGAAGCGGCTGCTGGACACCATAGAGGACGACAACGCGCAACGCCGAGCGCGAGAGGAGGAGAAGATTGCGCAGCTCGTGCGTTCCTTCTCATTGCTGCAATGTTGCTGCCGCCCTCCCAATGCCTTCTGCCAGGCCCTCCGGCGGCAAGCAGTGCATGTTTGCATTTGTGTGCGTATGTGCCCTTGTGCGTGCGTGTGTGTCTGGTGTGCGAGTGCGCTTATGCTTGTGGACTTGTGCACGTGCGCGTGTGCGCCCGCGTGTGCCTGTGGGTGCTGGTGGGTGTGTCGCGCGTACACGCCCGTGCGCGTTCTGCAAACAAGGGTCGGCACCGCTGCTGCGCTCATCCGGGCACGCTTGTCAGGCACACGGGTGTGCCCTATGCCATGGCTTTCTGAGAGTCGTGCAGGTTTAAGAAATAGAGAAGGGACAAATAGAGCACTTGTCCCCCCGCCCTTGCTGTCCTGGGTGGCAGCTTCTATTTTTGCATTGAACTGGCCGGTAGTGCTTGGAGCAACATTTTGCTGGTGTGCTCACGCTGGGGGAGCAGCCAGCTATCTGCAAGGCTGTGCTTGTGCCTGCTCCTGTGCCTGCATCTCTGCCTGTGCCTGTGCCTGTGCCTGCGTCTGTGCCTTGCCTGTGCCTGTGCTTGTGCCTGTGCCTGTGCCTGTGCCTGCACCTGTGCCTGCGCCTGCGCCTGTGCCTGCGTCTGTGCCTGTGCATGTGCCTGTGCCTGTGCCTGCACCTGTGCCTGTGCCTGTGCCTGTGCATGTGCCTGCACCTGAGCGTGTGCCTGTGCCTGTGCCTATGCCTGCGCCTGTGCCTGTGCCGTTGTCAGCCACCCCCCAGACGGGGGTGTTCTAAAATGCAGCAGCAGCCCTGAGGTTACTGGAGAAGCTAGCACTCACGCTTACAGAGATGCTACTCCCTAGCGGGTCTGTGTTTTGGTGCATCTTTTGAGCAGTGAAGTCCAAAGACAGGTGGCACATTGCCAAGTTCCAAGTGCCCTGCCTGTCTGTCTAGCCTCTTGCCGCGCGGTGGCGTGTGAGGCCGATGACTGAGGCAGGCGGGAGCGTCAGTGGGCGCCAGAAAAATGAAGATCCAAGGGCCCAAAAGCGACACGAGGGAGAGAGAGGGAGGGAGGGAGGGAGAGGGCGAGACCTGGCTGGCTGGCGCTGACACTTTTCATCTTCAGAAGCTGACTCTGGCTGTCTCTGGCTGTCTTTCCCCCGTGTAACGGGGGGAGATCACAGGAGCGGAAGCACGCGGAGAAAAAGAAGCAGATGGCGGACGAGGCCCGCTTCGGCGCCGCCCCCCCCCCACGGTCACATCGCGCCAGCTCACCGGCTGTATCTCCCGCCCCCCCCCTGCGGCGTGCCTCTCTCGCAGGGGGGGGGGCTGGCTTTGCAAGCCCCATGTCCGCCAGCAAGGTGCCAGATCGTCGGCTGTCCGTAGCTGGCGGGCCGGGGGGGGCCCACGCGCACGTTGAGGTGGGAAGCCAGAGCGCTGACAGGCGGCAGCGACAGAACGGGCCCCTCTTTGGCCCAGCAAGAAACGCGGCCCCGCCGGCCGCCGCCGCTGCAGGGAAGTGCGGCGTGCCGCTGCCATCTGGCGCAGCGAGGGGCGGCGGCGGGGGCGCGAGAGGAGCCACAGGGCGCAAGGAGGCGGTGCCACATCGCCCGCGGCCAAGTGCGCCCATGAACATGGTGGCCCTCGCCAGGGACATGGGGGCGGGCGGCTCGCCCCAGCCCCCTCCTCCTGCCAGGTGGCACGCTTCCGAGGTGTCAGCTGGCAGCAGCGAGGAGTGGGAGTCGTCCCGACGAGGCTCGTCGGTTGCCCTGCCGCCGCTGTCGTCATATGTTGCCGCCGCCTCCTCGGCCTCGCAAGGAGGAGGAAGAGGAAGGACAGCTGGCGTGCAGATGTCGACGAGCAGCCCTGAGAGCTCGGACACTGAGGACAGCTATGCCAGCTCATCGTTCTACTATGACGACTCGGAGAACATCCCGCCGCACGTCCCAGTGTCGACGCAGGAGAAGCGCATCAATCGCCAGCTGGGGTTCTACTGAGGCTGAATCGCAGAGTATTGTACAGCCATATTCGAGATGGATGGAGTGGTGGCCCTCATCCGTCAACGAGAGAAGTCTGCCGAGTACGATCAGTGGTAGAGGCATATGCTTTGTTGTATGTTTGATATGTTCTTGCATAGACTGGATCAGTAGCTGCATGTCTATCACTTGGGCTCAGAGCGTGAGGAAGTGACGCGGATGCTTAATTACGGGTGAGTAGGTTCTGTACAAAAATAAGAAACTTGGAAAGCTAGTGCATGCACGTAGGGGTCATAAGCGCAAATGCCGCTGGTCACTGTTTGCAAGTTCCATCCATATGTTGTGAGATGATAGGGGCCAGGGGTGGTGAGGGGAAATGGGAAGTGAGCTACTAGTGTGAGGATATTTTTTGGTAGGGAATTGTTACTTCGCAAAAAGCTCATAAGAAGCGGGGCCAGACTGGACAATACGATTCTGCTGGGAGGAAGTGGGGCGCAGCGTCGTTAGAGCCTGCGAGGGTGGATTGCTAATTGATTGTAGAGATGTTTTTTGTGATTGAAATTTTGGCGCTAGTCCGTTAACCACCATGGAGGCGTGCAAGTCGAAAAAGGCAGCTAGCCAGCAGCTCTAGGTGATTCATAGCTTTCAAATAGTCAATAATGCTTCATTGTTTTTATCAGGAAAATAACATGTTAATGTTTCATTCCACATGTCACCCAGCTGCAAGCTGTGTACGAGTCGACTTATTCTTTGCCTTTTACATAATATAGCTTGATTACTCTGCACGTTATCTGTTGCTGGCAAAGGCTGTTCTCTCGAGTGTGATGACCAGATAATATGAAAGTCATGGCTCTTTAGTCTGTAAGGAGTTACAGAGTGGCAGAGTGATGACATATATTGTTATGTTTATGCATCTTGCATGTATCTAGCACAGGAATCTTCGTCTGCTTGATGTATGTTTTGGTCCGCAGATCGGAGGGACTGGTGGGATATACTTCACTCAGTGAGTCAAGAATTTTAAGCAAGACTCATGCCCAAGCTAAGTATCGGTGAGTTTGCACGGGAGAGCAGATTTTATAGCAAGATGAAGAGCGACAGATAACCCCACGTGCAGCAGTTTGCGCATGTCCACTCTGCACTTCGATATTTGAGAAAAACACATATATGGCGGAATTAGCTGCGGATAGTAGCCTCTCAAATGCCAATTTTCTATTGTCCACGTTAGCAGAAATGGTTCAGAAATGTGTGTTTTGCCGCTCAATAGGCATTACAATCTCATCCATTCGACCAATCATGGTGTTTCAGATGCATGAACAGTCCAAGCCTGCTGGAAATTGCCTTCCTGACCTGCCTAGGCAATACTTGCCTCTCTTTAGATTAGGCATCAATCCATTTACTTCTGGATAGCTACAGATGCTTATCCACTCAACATGATAGGAGCAAACACCCATCTAACGCAGCATACCTCAGAGAGTGCCATGCTGCAGAAGAGTGATGTTTGTGTACGGAGCCGCACGATCTCATTGGTCGAGCAAGGGAAACTGTCGAGCAGAATTGAACGAAGCATTAAGGTCAACAGCAGCTCTGCATGTAATACAATCAAGGCTGAGGACACTACAAAGTGGGGAAAACAAATGATTATTAATATCTATCCTACACTAATCAACTCTCCACGTCGCATACACTTCCTAGTCGTCCTCCTCGTCCTCCTCATCACTGTCTTCGTGCGAGTCCCCGTTGGCCTCCCCCTTGAGCAACATGCGTGTGGGCTTCGTATCCTTGCCCCTCGACTTCTGCGCGGGCTCCTCCTCCTCCTCCCCTTCATCCTCATCGCTGTACTCGCTGTCGTACTCCTCCTCAAAGGCCTCCTCCTCCTCCTCCCCCTCTTCCGCTTCCTCCTCGTCGTTGTCTGCAAGCCCTGCTGACTCATCAGCAACGGGCACGCGCGTGCCTGCTCTGCTCCTCTTTGCCACCTGTTGCCAACCCACGGAGGGAGAAGCTTGGAAGGGGGTCAGAAAGAAACTCCGCACCACTCCGCACCTGCTCTACCAACAGACCACCTGGCATCTACGCTCCAGGTGGCACCCAACCAACTGCTATCCTGATATAAAAGAAAATTAATCCGTAGACGCCTGGCAGAGTCTCCACAGTACATCTCTTACATTTGCAGACACCAATGAGGCAGCCAATTGCCAGACCCCCACTACTAAGCAGCTCAACAACACGCGACACTCAGTCGTGCACGTGCACGTGCACGAGCACCAGCACCAGCACCAGCACCAGCACCAGCACCAGCACCAGCCCGCTCGATCATGGAAGGAAGGAGACTCTCAGCCCAGGTCAGAAAGAGGAAAGAAAAAGAGACAGAGATGAGAGAAGCCTCCAACAAGAGAAAGGCAACCGGGCTGCAGCCAGATCTACTAGACCGCCTCGGCCTCCTCTTCTTGCACTGCATTCCCCTGCCTGTCCCTGGTGCACGGGAGCAGCTCAGCCATCTCCTGAGGAGGACAAACACAACCTAGAGACACCCCCCAGGCGTCACGTGACGGATGACATGCAGGAAGAGGCGAGGAGGGTGCAACAGAAGCCCAGCTGGACTGTGAGCTCTGAATTGGCTTCACCGATCCTGGGGAAATTGCCTGTCACGTCCCGGGAATGACAGCCCTTAGAGGGCACCCTGAGCCTATGGGACTCGACAGTACGTCCATTGCACGACACTTATCGGCTCCGTGCACGGCCCTCTTCCCCCGTCCCCGCACACAAACACGCACACACACACAAACACACCTTGAGCTTGATGGTCTGCTTCTTGTCGCATCCAATCCAGACGTCCGACAAGCAGAACGCGGTGAGGCTGTAGGAGCCCTCTTGCGGAGCAAGGAACTTTGACATCACGAGGCGCGCGCCGGAGCGAGCTCGCGCCGCCGCCTCCGCCGCGGCCGCCGCCACCTGGCCGCCCTCCGCGCCCTCGCCCTCCAGGGCCTCGCGCACCAGCTTGGCCGCGCTCTGCGCCGCCACCTGGTCGTCCAGGAACGTCACCTTTTGCGACACCCAAGTGCTGTTCAGATTCGTGTCCGCGAGGATGAGCCAGAAGGCCTCGTCCTTGGGGTAGGGAAAGTGCGGCGTGTGGGGCATCGCCGCGATCTGCCCGTTGGCGCGGTGCATCGTCACCCACGCCTTGAGCGTGACAACGTCGCCCTCCTGGATGCCCTCCTCGCCCTCCGTGAGGCACTCCGCCTCCAGCGTCACATTGGGCATCGTTGCCAGCACGGCCTCCACGTCGGCGGCCTCGGCCAGCGAGAGGCCGCCGCCCGCTGTGAGCACGTCCAGGCGCTCGGGCGGCGGCAGGTCGCGCAGCTCCTGCAACGATCTCACCTTCTGCGAGCGCGAGCAGGAGCAAGAGAAAGATCAAGGGCAAAAGGAGGAGCGCAGGCGGAGCCAGCACGAAAGGGAGAGCGCGGGCGCGCGCGCAACCCAGCCCAGACACCCATAATTTCCGTAAGCCCAGTGCCCTCTGTGAGTGCGTGTGCGCATGCGCCTGCACATGTGTGTTGCTTATGAGTGGAAAGGGCTCAGCTTGCCTTTGACTTTCTGCTTGTGAACGTGGGCATGCATGACATGCGAATCTGTGCGTGGCTGTCTTACAGAATGCCTCATGGCCACCACCAGCGCCACCCTTGATCAAGGAACTCACATCACTGGATGATAATGCGATGCATCCTAGATCTCTGCTTCATACAACCTGACACATTCATGGAAACCTTACTACACACGCGTTTGTTAGATTGGCCCATTGCAGACACCCTCAGAAAGAGCTGAGCTTAGAGGTGCCACTGATTACCTACTCCATGTGCCACATGACCTGCCAGCAAAGCCCACGATGCCAAGTGGCACTGAGGGCTGCACCACACGGGGAGATAGTGTGGCTGTGATTGGATGTGGCGCCACATTCATACGCGAGCAGCACTCTAAATAAGTCTGGCCGGTAATCAGTATAGCTGGCGCACTCACGGGCGGGTACGTTGCACAAATTATATGAGCAGTATTTGCAGACATGACACTAGTTGGTGTGATATGTCATCCACAGCAAAGAAAGTAATCAACCACGAGAAAGGGAGACAATGTGGATGGGGCTCTGCACAGGCAGCAGCCGGAGGGTCGTGACTGTCTGCCAGAACTCTCTCGCACAGGCAAGCATGCTCGAGCAGTGTGACAGCTGCAGCTGTCCCGTGGCCTGGGCCAGATGGTCAGACAAGGCGTGGCCACCTGGTGATTCAAAGGGGGGACAGTAGCAGGACCTTATCCTCCCACTAGGGAGGGTGTGCATACCATGAGGGACAAATTCCTTCAGCACAAGAGCTCGCAACTCGTACACAGGTTCTGTATGCACGCACCTTCCTTCCCATCTTCTTGACCACCGTCTCGGTGACATGTGGCAGCTGCACAAAGCCCGCGGTGCCCTCGGCGGTCCCAGTGGCCGCCAGGCGCTCCGTCACTCTGCGGGCGCTCAGGGGCACACCCTGCACACCCGCACGGGGCCCCTCGTAAGTGACACCTGGCGCTCTCCCCCCCACCCACCCCCCNCAACATGCGTGTGGGCTTCGTATCCTTGCCCCTCGACTTCTGCGCGGGCTCCTCCTCCTCCTCCCCTTCATCCTCATCGCTGTACTCGCTGTCGTACTCCTCCTCAAAGGCCTCCTCCTCCTCCTCCCCCTCTTCCGCTTCCTCCTCGTCGTTGTCTGCAAGCCCTGCTGACTCATCAGCAACGGGCACGCGCGTGCCTGCTCTGCTCCTCTTTGCCACCTGTTGCCAACCCACGGAGGGAGAAGCTTGGAAGGGGGTCAGAAAGAAACTCCGCACCACTCCGCACCTGCTCTACCAACAGACCACCTGGCATCTACGCTCCAGGTGGCACCCAACCAACTGCTATCCTGATATAAAAGAAAATTAATCCGTAGACGCCTGGCAGAGTCTCCACAGTACATCTCTTACATTTGCAGACACCAATGAGGCAGCCAATTGCCAGACCCCCACTACTAAGCAGCTCAACAACACGCGACACTCAGTCGTGCACGTGCACGTGCACGAGCACCAGCACCAGCACCAGCACCAGCACCAGCACCAGCACCAGCCCGCTCGATCATGGAAGGAAGGAGACTCTCAGCCCAGGTCAGAAAGAGGAAAGAAAAAGAGACAGAGATGAGAGAAGCCTCCAACAAGAGAAAGGCAACCGGGCTGCAGCCAGATCTACTAGACCGCCTCGGCCTCCTCTTCTTGCACTGCATTCCCCTGCCTGTCCCTGGTGCACGGGAGCAGCTCAGCCATCTCCTGAGGAGGACAAACACAACCTAGAGACACCCCCCAGGCGTCACGTGACGGATGACATGCAGGAAGAGGCGAGGAGGGTGCAACAGAAGCCCAGCTGGACTGTGAGCTCTGAATTGGCTTCACCGATCCTGGGGAAATTGCCTGTCACGTCCCGGGAATGACAGCCCTTAGAGGGCACCCTGAGCCTATGGGACTCGACAGTACGTCCATTGCACGACACTTATCGGCTCCGTGCACGGCCCTCTTCCCCCGTCCCCGCACACAAACACGCACACACACACAAACACACCTTGAGCTTGATGGTCTGCTTCTTGTCGCATCCAATCCAGACGTCCGACAAGCAGAACGCGGTGAGGCTGTAGGAGCCCTCTTGCGGAGCAAGGAACTTTGACATCACGAGGCGCGCGCCGGAGCGAGCTCGCGCCGCCGCCTCCGCCGCGGCCGCCGCCACCTGGCCGCCCTCCGCGCCCTCGCCCTCCAGGGCCTCGCGCACCAGCTTGGCCGCGCTCTGCGCCGCCACCTGGTCGTCCAGGAACGTCACCTTTTGCGACACCCAAGTGCTGTTCAGATTCGTGTCCGCGAGGATGAGCCAGAAGGCCTCGTCCTTGGGGTAGGGAAAGTGCGGCGTGTGGGGCATCGCCGCGATCTGCCCGTTGGCGCGGTGCATCGTCACCCACGCCTTGAGCGTGACAACGTCGCCCTCCTGGATGCCCTCCTCGCCCTCCGTGAGGCACTCCGCCTCCAGCGTCACATTGGGCATCGTTGCCAGCACGGCCTCCACGTCGGCGGCCTCGGCCAGCGAGAGGCCGCCGCCCGCTGTGAGCACGTCCAGGCGCTCGGGCGGCGGCAGGTCGCGCAGCTCCTGCAACGATCTCACCTTCTGCGAGCGCGAGCAGGAGCAAGAGAAAGATCAAGGGCAAAAGGAGGAGCGCAGGCGGAGCCAGCACGAAAGGGAGAGCGCGGGCGCGCGCGCAACCCAGCCCAGACACCCATAATTTCCGTAAGCCCAGTGCCCTCTGTGAGTGCGTGTGCGCATGCGCCTGCACATGTGTGTTGCTTATGAGTGGAAAGGGCTCAGCTTGCCTTTGACTTTCTGCTTGTGAACGTGGGCATGCATGACATGCGAATCTGTGCGTGGCTGTCTTACAGAATGCCTCATGGCCACCACCAGCGCCACCCTTGATCAAGGAACTCACATCACTGGATGATAATGCGATGCATCCTAGATCTCTGCTTCATACAACCTGACACATTCATGGAAACCTTACTACACACGCGTTTGTTAGATTGGCCCATTGCAGACACCCTCAGAAAGAGCTGAGCTTAGAGGTGCCACTGATTACCTACTCCATGTGCCACATGACCTGCCAGCAAAGCCCACGATGCCAAGTGGCACTGAGGGCTGCACCACACGGGGAGATAGTGTGGCTGTGATTGGATGTGGCGCCACATTCATACGCGAGCAGCACTCTAAATAAGTCTGGCCGGTAATCAGTATAGCTGGCGCACTCACGGGCGGGTACGTTGCACAAATTATATGAGCAGTATTTGCAGACATGACACTAGTTGGTGTGATATGTCATCCACAGCAAAGAAAGTAATCAACCACGAGAAAGGGAGACAATGTGGATGGGGCTCTGCACAGGCAGCAGCCGGAGGGTCGTGACTGTCTGCCAGAACTCTCTCGCACAGGCAAGCATGCTCGAGCAGTGTGACAGCTGCAGCTGTCCCGTGGCCTGGGCCAGATGGTCAGACAAGGCGTGGCCACCTGGTGATTCAAAGGGGGGACAGTAGCAGGACCTTATCCTCCCACTAGGGAGGGTGTGCATACCATGAGGGACAAATTCCTTCAGCACAAGAGCTCGCAACTCGTACACAGGTTCTGTATGCACGCACCTTCCTTCCCATCTTCTTGACCACCGTCTCGGTGACATGTGGCAGCTGCACAAAGCCCGCGGTGCCCTCGGCGGTCCCAGTGGCCGCCAGGCGCTCCGTCACTCTGCGGGCGCTCAGGGGCACACCCTGCACACCCGCACGGGGCCCCTCGTAAGTGACACCTGGCGCTCTCCCCCCCACCCACCCCCC
>WELA01012722.1:1434319-1479744 GCA_009602735.1 Mesotaenium endlicherianum
GGGGAGGGGGGAGGGGGGGGATGTTCATGTCAAAAGAACTCATGTCGGGCAGATGTCCTGTGAGGAAACTGCAGGGTGGGAGGGAGGGAGCAGCATATTGCTGCTGGGAAGTGGTAGCTGACCGGGGTCGGGGTTTTTGTCGGGATGGTACTGGCGGGAGAGCTTGTAGTAGGCCTTCTTAATCTCCGAGTCCGACGCGCCAGGTGTGAGGCCCAGGATGGAGAACGGCTCAAAGGGTTGTATCTGGATCATCGAGCCAGCACCCCATTTTGCATGTTAGAGTGTAAGTACATACTCATATGGCCAAACACCTGCACTAAGCCATACCCACACCCCTATCTTAGCCCATACTTGACAAACATAATTAGGCTGCAGCTGACGGGAGGAGCAAGTGTAGCACAGGCAAGGCAGAGGCCGAAGGGCCAATAGTGAGCTTTTAATGAAGACCTTGCTCTTGAGGGGCAGAAAGAGGGTAGGATGGAGTAGTGAATCGTGCAGAGAGCGCAAGAGAAGTGGAGGACAGGAGGAAGTGGAGGAAAACATGTGCATGTGACCTACACAGAATGAAGGTAGGATACAAGAGTCTTTTGGACCGTGCAAAAGCCATTCACCCGCTCTCGTGTGGGAACGCATGCATGCATGTACATAACTCATTGCCACATGAAAGGCACAAGAGAGGATATGAGGTGAAACCTCGCGGTTGATAAGCTTGATGTAGTACATCAGGATGGCCATCAGAAGCCACATCAAGACCAGGGTCACATTGGTGCAAGTCGAAAATTTGAGCACCTGTCACCCCACAGGACATATTTCATTCTAAATTTGTCACCTGATGAAGGCCACAACTATCTCCTCCTTCTCTGCCCCCCCCCCCCTTCCTTCCTTCCCTCTCAGTGAAGCGTCACTTCTTTCTGGTTGATGGCAGAAGTGAAGAGAAACTACAGTTCACATGCTTCAAATGATAGGGCACAAAGAGGACGATAACAAAGGAAAAACCCAAAAGAAAAGGAGAAGCCCGGTGATCAGCCAGTATGATCTTACGCTTTGGTCTCCCAAAAGCTGTGCATCAGAATTTCAATTGACGTGTTCAGCTAAGCTTCTGATGTCCTCCCTGGACAAAAGCACTTGAATTTCTAGTCACCTTCAGAGGTTTCGATATGTCTTAGTCGACAAAAAGTTTGAACCTCAGGCAGCCTAAGCGCCTTGATGCCAAATAGGAACAGAAGCTGGAGACGTAAAGCAGATCACGTCCTATTCAAAGCAAAGGGATTGCATTCTATTTGTGATGATGGTGCAGCACCAATGACCTGGCATTTCGTCAGACCCATACTCTACTCTTTCTTACGGCCTTCAGCTCTACCAATCACTGCACTAAGTTTCAGAGAGGATGACGATAGGGGTACGTTATCTACATATATGTGATGTGTTGCAGTTGCCATTGTGTTTGCAGAAGAGAATGTGATGACGACATAGAATACGGGAATCAGCTTTGATCTTCCTGGCCAATGAGAATAAAAGCATTGAACAGATAACCCCGGTGACTGTACAGTAGCAGGATGATGAATAGACTAATTTAAACCTCAAGTATGCGAGTTTGGACTTCAGTATTTCGCTTCAGACATGCAGCATAAAACCTAAGTGATACTGTGAACAAGTTGTCAGACTCTTACCGGAAGTTATAAATAAAGAACCAACAACTTTAACAGCTGCTAAAGAAAGTGCTTAAATAGTCGCCCAAAGTGATCAGAATTGACCCTCGCTGTTTCCTAAAATTCTAACCCTGCCCATATAGTATAGTCATAGATCTCGCTCTTGGGACACTTCAATATCAACCTCATATCATTCCGCACCAACATTTTATTCTGTATTTTCTGGCTTTAAGAGGGAGGGCAAAACTCCAAAGCATGATACGAAGTAGGAGGAGAGATTAAGCGCGTACCTCAGACACAATAGAGTCTTGGTTCTTCGGCACTTTGGCACAAACAGAACACGGACAATTCAACTTCTTCCTCTTTCCTGATCCAAAGGCTTGGATCACAATGTAAATGGTCCATGGTACAGCTAATAGGGCCAAAAGGGAAAGGATAAAGATGGGAAAGAGAGCACTTTGAGCCTCTGGGGCAGCCATTATTTTCACGTTCTACCTATGAGCGTATATCAGCAACTCTTGCAATGAGCTGCATAAAGACAATAGACGTGTAAACCCCCTTCCCAAGAACTACAGGCATCAAACTTGTACACGAAAGAACATGCAGTCAAGCTTTATCTGCCCGCCATTTAGAGTCCAGAATTATAAATTGGCCCCCCATAAGAGGCTGCTACTAGTGCAATTTTTTTACCGCTTGCCTACCGGCTTAAACCATATAACTGTCTGCATCTAAGGTTACAAATGAGGAAGCTTAACGATCCCTCTGCAAAACAGAAATTAGTAGCATCGGAACTCGGTCAAGACGAGGAATAAAAAGACTACCGACATTAGTTTCGATCAAGGGGTCGATCAGGGGGTCGATCAAGGGGTCGATCAAGCGTGTGAATCGCGTGCATATGCAGGTAACCTTTGGAGACCTTGGTAAAGACTGGCGAAGACCCAACAATTTAAGCGCGAGGGCCTTTTATAAGATTTTCAAGCTTAAATAGATCTCTTCACCAATAACTTAGGCTTGGGAGACCAACTATCACACAATTTCATGTGAGCATGGAGGAAGACTTAAAGAATGGTGAAGAGCTACCATCACAAAAAGAAAGGACACCATTAGTGTTACAGTGATATGAATTACTCTCGACTCAAAGTCAAAGCACCTCAAGGAGAAGGAGAACTCAGTACTTTGAGCACTCACTCTTCTCTCAGCTTCTTCTTGACATAAATGTTTTTTTTGAATTTAGTCTCATGCACCAATTTATCCATAAAATCGAACATTTCTTATGGATCTACATTGTTGGGGACATACATGAGCCCATACAGACCTCACAAGTCTACAAATCTCTTTTAGAGCTCTAATCTTAAAGCTCATCTCCTTACCACTCAAGAAACGCGTGTTACAGCAATGTTCCACCCATCGCACCACCAACTTTTGCAATTTACAATCTCTAACATGAAAAAGTTTTTGTGAATACTGAACACTGGCACTAGAGAAGAACATGTCATGGTACTCATTTATGTCTACGAAGGTTTTTTAGTCACAAATTAGGCTTTAAATTGTTTGTAAATCGTCAATCTTCTCTTACATCGTGAGACTATGCATGTGGCTAAACTACTTGTACCGATGGACACGAACACTATATTGATCCCATGTCATTATGGTGGGGTACAAAGTGGCCCACTTTGCACTTCCTACAACAAATACCAGAAAGAATTTTGTTTTATAAACTTATGCTGAGATGGACTTTCCATACTCGTACACTTGAACGGGCCAGCCAAAGAAATTGGATTGTAAACTACTTGAGGCTTGCAAAAGAAATGGAGGACGGACAACGGTTGAAAAAGTTGTCAATGCACTTCAATTGTGAAAAAATTATTGATAGCTAACTTTCAGTTTGGGAGATTTTAAATTGCTATGATTCTGATATTTTACTACCGATGCAAGGTTTATGTAAAATTTTCTAAATTATATGATCTTCACAAATAAGACAAATCTAATTGCAAGATCTTATACTTGTTATTCTTTTCAATAATCTGAAGTGCTCGTCGAATGTCTTTTGCCATGAATCACAAGAATAAGTGAATCTAGGGACAGGATGTCTTGTGAAATTACGAGTGAAATATATAAAATTTAGAATTTAGAACTTTCATATGTTCTCTCCCATGCACCTTGAAAATGTGCAAGTGGTAAACCAGCAAAAAAAAGGGTCAATAGTATCGCTGCTGGAGCCGCTCGGTGGGAATTTGAAAGGACCCATTCAGGATCTTATAAAGAAATCCAAGTTGGGATCCAATTCTAGCAGCTAAAATAACTGACTTCCAATGATAAATAACACTGTGGATCCAATTGAGGCCGTTGCCGTTGTAGCTAGGGAGGCTGAAGAAGTAATCGCAGCATTGGCATCAATAGGATCCAGCGGGCTAAAGAAGAGCTTGTTAGGGTAGAAGGTGAACGCTTAGCTAAGGCGGTAGAAGATGCAGCTGAACAAGGGAGATGGAATAATTCACATACCAATAAGCAATAATCTATTTTAACAAAAAACCTATATATCAGCAAGTAATTTTTATGGTACATTTTGGTTGACTTATTAATCAACAGATGACCACCCAACTAGCGTAAGCAAAACTCACAAGTCAAGTGCAAGTGACAAGCATCAATAACGCAATTGTCGTGCGGTAGGAGATCGATTGCATATCATCGAAACAAGCAATGCATAATAAGCAAGCAGGCTTTGCTGTAATAAAGTCTATAGTACATGTGGCTTTATAGCCAAAAAGGTAGTCAAGCGTCAAATATTTGGATTAAGGAGTGTGTACTCTCCAGAATGAGCACCTCAAGACTGTAAACTGGTAAGAAGACAACCAATGAAGTATGGCCCTAAAGATCACTGGAAGCACACCATGATGTTCAAGAGTAGTGTCATAATTTATTGAGTCAGAGTTGCCGTACAAAACCAAGTTTCACATGTGTGAACCATCAACCTAAGAAGACCAACTTTGCATTGACTTTACGCATCCATATGGTGACTTTTTCTAGATTTCCAAGTCACCAAAGTGTAGCGCGTTGAAGCATCTTTCAAATGGCACCGATTTCGCGTCGTTTGGTTAAATTTCGAGCGAGATAGGCGCGATCTAGTCCGCACCCCTTTCGGCCCCTAGCGGAAACACACCAAATGGCCAACTTGTGACTCAATGTGCCCAAAGGTGAAATTGTTGACCACATGTGACCCCAAGGAGCTTTAGCTTACTGCGCACAAATCCGCGAGCCCCTTAGCCTATATGAGTCCTGCATTTCCATAGTATAAGTGCATCATTGAGGCTATAACTTGGTGACTGCATCATCGACTCTTAGAGGAAGCTTCCTCAAGTTTCAGAATCACTTTTGAGGCGCAATCTAGGTAGAATCACCTAAGGTAAGCTCCACCAATGAGAGACACATAGCATATTTTACGTGCTTTGCTTTGATTGGTTTGAATTATGCTTAGCCTATAGGAGTGCTAGTACATGCCTTGTACACCTTAGTGGACATAGGGGAACTGTAAGGTCATAGGTTTATAAAGTGCATTTTTAAGTTTCATGAAAGTATGTTTTGATTGCATAGAAGTGCAAATTTCATTTTTGTGGTTATTTTGATATAAAGTTCATCGAATTTCGTTAAGTATTGAGAGAGTTACGGATTTCCAAAGTGTAATTAGTTTTTAGGTCAATTGACGACTGTCCTTTATTCGCGGTGAGCGCGACCGCCGGATTGACCGACAGCGTCGAGCGATCTGGCCCGTTAGAGTGAACTCGAACCTTCACGTAAGTTCGGCCGACGCGGAGTGCCGACTAGGTCGATTTACCTAGAAGTTTCGGTTTAGCCTAGCGCGCCTAAGATAGAATATTCTAGTGTCGATGCATGTATGTGGACGTCAAATCGACCCGACACGTCGGATGAGACTGATCTGGCCTACTCACGAATATTCTGGAAGGGACGATTTGACAAACACTTAGGAAAATCCGTTGCTAAGCGGCCCTCCCGTCTAGAGAGGACTTAGGTCAGAAAACTATAAATAGGCATAACTACTTCGTTTCTTATCGTTTTTCACTTCTGTAAATTTCTACGAATTTGTAATGACAAGGCCTTCCATCCTACATCAATTGTGAGCAGTTTCTTGCTACTCAAAATGTTGAGTACTTTTCCTAAGCTTCTTAGTGATATGCCGCTGCACTCTTTAGTATAATTGCAACTAGGTCCTTTCCTCGTGAGTTACCACGCTTCCACTAGGGCACCCCGACCCTTTCATCTGGTATCGGAGCTGGGCTAGTTTGCATATTATATTATGGAGTCGCAGTCGGCAGCTAGAGGAGGCAAACATGTCAAGCATGTTGAGCGCGCGGGGCAGCAAGCGGCACCAACGATGACCAGAGAGCAACAAGAAATGCAGGCGATGCTAAGGCAAATGGCGAATGCATTTGGAGGAGAAGTCTATGTCCAATTTCAACAAAATATGCGCGCGGAGGTGGAGAGGATGGTGCGAGTTGTTGTTGAAAATGTCGCTTTGACGAGTTCGGCACCTGCACCCGTTGTACCACCAATTCAGTTAACCCATTGGTGCAACCACTTATTCCACCCGCATCGGGAGTGCGTGCGCCTAAGCCTGAAGTGTATATTGGAGAGCGTGGATCGCCGCCTGTTCATCAATGGATTTTTGGAGTGAAGAATTTTATGGAGTATTCTGCGCTCACGCCCGACAAGAGTCGCCTTTGTCATAACTTTGCTGCAGAAGGGTGCTGGAGCTTGGTATGAACGAGAAGAGCAATTGTTTGGAGTTCCTGGTACTGTTGATCACCTATTCGCAAGTCAGAAAACTATAAATAGGCATAACTACTTCATTTCTTATCGTTTTTCACTTCTGTAAATTTCTATGGGTTTGTAATGACAATGACTTCCATCCTACATTGTTTATGAGCAGTTTCTTACTACTCAAAATGTTGAGTAATTTTCCTAAGCTTTCTTAGTGATATGCCGCTGCACTCTTTAGTATGATTGCAACTAGTTCCTTTCCTCGTGAGTCACTACGCTTCCACTAGGGCACCCCGACCCTTTCATGGTCCTCTAGCTGAAAGTACTGATCTCCCTCCCACCACCTTCTGCTTCAACTTTGATACCTAACGGGGCGGATCTCTATTAACAGCGTGTTGTCACCTCCGCCTGCTTATGTATGTGTTTACCTATTGCATGACCGATGCTTGATTACTTGCATTTGATTGAAGTATTATGATGCTGACCGTGAAGTTATTTGCTGATTAATAAGATATAAAGAAAGTATCATAAAGATTTCTTGTTGATATAAAGATCTTCTTTCAATTGTTGATCTTCTATTGGTAAGTCAATTTATTTTAGCACGTCTCTGCTGCGAGGTCTACAAACCCCGACTCATTAGATTTGAGGTGGGTGATTATGTCTATCTGCAACGTGAAATGCAAGATGCTTTGGATGTGCGTGTCGGTTCGATCATCTTGCGTGTGCGTGTCGTCAGCCCTAATGGTGTCCTTACTCATTGAGGGTCCCGATGGGCGTACGGTCCGTGAAAACACGAAGATTTGCGCACCTTGTCACTTGCCTAATGTTTGTAGTAAAGTGAACCCATCGTAAGCCACTGTCCTAGCCAACTCTCGCCATGTATGTGGGTCGTCTCGTCATCCTGCGTCCATACTTTTACACAATACCTGCAGCTCTGGTTGGCACTTGGCAAGCTCAACTCCTTCCTTGTCTCGAGTGCCTGCAAGTGATTGGTTTTGCCCTTTATGCAGACCAACCCCTTCAGCGTAGGACCCTCTCATTACTTACCGGTTCCCTTTCGTATGCTCCACGTTTGGTTTCCTTTTTCCATCCCAATTGCGCCTTTTCCATTGCAAGTCCCTTCCCATTCTCCCCGTCCACATGGTGGAAACAGTCCCAACCCGCCAATTCGTGGTGTCTTCCGCACCCAATGCTCACGCCTGCTATTGCCGACGCTCTTTGCAAAAGCTTCCTGGAGGACACACGCTGTCCCACCGAGTGGCCCTCTGCAAGCGGTCATTGGTCGGCTGCGTTGCCCCACCTCTTCTCTGTCACACAGTCCTATCCCGTGTCTGTTTGTCACGTCTACCACTTAGAGTACTTGCCGCCATGATTCTACTTTCTTGACTCTCCCGAGGCTGTTCTTTCTTCCGTCGTCCCCGTTGATCCTATTTTGGCTCCTCCACGTTCAGCCGCGCTCTTGCCCCCTCGCTCGCAGCTGGAGGGGCCCGAGGGGGTTTTTCATAATTCATTGTCGCTCAATGATTGTTGCTTAGAAGCTTCTCTGCTGCCCAGTAGTGCCCAATTCAGACTTTTATTTTAATTTTCTTATTTACAACCCATAAGCTATGGGCTTTTTCCCATAATAGGAGGAGTTTTTACCCATTAGCACATAGATTAGTCAGTGTGCGTTCGGCTCGGGAGCAATTCCCTTCCTGAATTACTTTCTAGCTCCGAGAGTTCCTTCCTCTTCTAGCCTTGCCGATGCCTAGCGTCTTTTGATGTCTTCAGTCGCGACAACTGTCATAGCTAATGCACTTGAGCGTGTTGTGTGTCCAGGCAGTGGGGGGGGAGGGTTGGAGGGTGATGGCAGGTCTTATTGGTTAGTTGGGGTGGGGGTGGTAGGTGAGGAAGGGTCAGTCGTCACGAAAAGTTGGGGTAAGCACATGGACCTATGATTCCCTCACGAGGTTTTGCTATTGAGCTGCTCTGAGGCACCGTCCAGATCTTGTGCATACCTCCTCCTTGGAAATGTGTTGTCGCCGCCTGCACATGTGGAGGTTGGCCCACAAGTTCCCTCACTTGTTGGGTCGGCGCTGGTACCAAGTGCGAGCTCTAGCGGTCCGTGACTGAGTGAAATGAATCGACTTACCAAATAGGCGATTAACAATTAATAAAGATCTTCATATCAGCAAGTAATCTTTATGGTAATTTCCGTTAACTGGTTAAACGGCAAAGGACAATACACTAGCAGTGAATAATACTCGTAAGTCAAATGCGAGTAAACCAGCATCAATAATGCGAATTAGTAAACTCATACATAAGCAAGGTTAGAAGACAGTGCGTATCAATGGCTTCTCGCCTTGGATCCAGATCTCTCTCAGTCAGCTGTACAGGAGAGTTGGCCTCGTTTTCGAATGCCGAACTCGAGGGCAATGCCTAGCATATGTACATGGAATGAGTTTACTGTTCAACGGTCAGTGCGATGGCACCGCCTACCCGGGAGTTAACCACGTTGGTAGGAACTCGGTTAACCAAATCCACCGCCATCTCCCATCATCCCGAATAGCCATCCATCATAGGGATGTCATCTGGCTATTCATCTAGCATATCGCACTTAGATGCATATCAAGGCAATTCGCTGCTACCGAGTACGGAAGTCAGCTTGCTGTCAAAGAATGTGTCAGCAAGCTGACTTATATGGACTTTCAGCCTGCTGCTTTCGACTGAGTCATTAAACTGATAATTATGTAAAGTCCAGCAGACTGACTATTAACTAAAGTTCAGCAGGCTGAACTTAATTAACTATTATATTTAAATGAATATTATATCCACTAATATACTGATTCATTACAATCCCTCCAACTTAACTTGTTGTCGCCTCGACAACATTAAACTGCAGAAATTTTAAATAAGGGAACTGAACCTGACCAGCCTCCCTTACTGACTGCCTCTTCAGCGTGTCACCTTAAGGGGTTGTTCCTGGGGCTTCAGGGTCAGGAGACGGAGATCTGGACCTAGATCTGGACAGCCCTCTAGGTCTGTCAGCTGGCCTTCTAAAGAACCCTGTTTGCTCTAAAGTTGGCCCTCGAGGAGAACGGAGGATGGTGGCCTGCTCTTCAACCACTTGGGTGTTGATTCCCACATAGACAGGCATTCCAGTAGGATGCTGAAATACATTGGCTAGAGGTACATGCCCCTGAGCGGAGGGGGAGGCTGGCATACCTCTGGCCCACCCGCGTGTCCCTCTTCTGGCACCCCTGTCCTCTGGGGATTTCTGTCTGTGTCTGCTGCCCAGTACAGTCAGATCAGCTTCTTCCCCTGCTTGGGCAGGTGGGCTGGGGGAGCGAGCGCGGGGTCCAGTTGTCGCCATAACGGGGATCACATTCCACACACCTGATCGTGGTTCTTTAGGAAGTGCCACTGCCTCTCGCTGGGTATCCTGAGTACCTGCTGCTGATGCTTCTCCTCTGCCTTGTTCTCCTTCCTCATCCTCCTCATCCTCCTCCTCGGAGAGAGTAGGGGTCTCGTCCACTAAGTCGTCCTGCTCCCTAGTAGACATGGAGTAGTCTACCGACCTCCCTTTCTTAGGGCGCGCTGGAGGTTGCTTGGCCTTCAGCCTACTGATATCTATCCGGCCTGCATTCTTTGCCCATTTGACAAAGGCATGCTTTCCCTTAGAGAAGTAGTCTCTTCCCCTCCTCCTATGTTCCTTGGTCTCTGCATTCATATTGCTCAGGCATCCATTCAGCCTGGGGTCCCAAGGGGCAATGTGAGGTGGTAGGATGAGATAGCCGTCTAGGCCATAGTGGAAGTCATCCGGTTGGGCTCGGTCACACTCCTGCTTCTTATTTGTGACGGTCATCCACCTCCAGTCTGTTGGCTGCTGGTAGTACTGGGGTCCGTGCTCAGCCTTCCTCAGTTTACACGGGAACCAGTGGGGAGAGAACATCTGCTGTCCTGCTTCCCTGGCCAAGTACTCCCAGCTCCTTCTCTCAACTTCATTGTAAGCTGGCAGGAGTGTGAGGTAGAATACCGTATCCTTAAAGCTATCGGGCCGCATGCTCACCATCCGGATGAGTCTTTGATCTCCCACTATTCCCGGTATGGGGACCGGCTTGTCCTCTGAATCATCTGCGAGATACGGGGCCTGCTCTGCTGTATAGCCCACCATCTTAGCATAATCTTCGGAAAGGACCACGCCGGTGTGTGTCTCGATGTACCTATCCAGTGCTGTAGCTCCTTCCTCCCGTAGCAGTGTTGTCTGTTCCAGCCTGTTGATCTCCTGGGCTGCCAGCAATGCTTCCTTCAGGTTATAGAAGTTTTGGCCACCCACCACAGTATACCTGTAAGTGGCCAAGCTCTTCTGTCTGTCCGCTTCAATCTTTTTCCTTTTCTCCTCTTCTGCCTCTGCCGCTTCTTCTTGCTGTTTCTTCTGTCTCTCCTCCTCAGCCTTTCTGAGGTTTTCCGCTTCCTGATCCTTCTTCCTCTGTGCCTCTTCTGCGGCCTCTTGTTGTTTGCGAACCCTTTCTTGTTCTCTCTTGGTGAGGGACGTCGCCGCCAGCTCCTTCTGGTATTGCTCCATTGTCCTCCTGGCTTCTTCTGCCTTGCGCTTTCTGTCCTCCTTTTGTGTGGTGGGCGCCATCCTGCACATGTAACCAGGGCACAAGTTAGTAGGATATGGACCTTTGTCATAGGGATTGCAGGAAGTATGTTAGTATTTAGTATAGTGGCTTCGCTGCTGTTTACCTTACAGGATGATTGCTAAAAGTTGACGTAGTTGCGATGCGCTACACATAAACGTATGAGTGTGTTTTTATCGCTCTCGCTCACTAACTGTCATATATTTTCCCCTCCAACTTAAATGGAGACAGGACCGCCTGTCACCTTCCCGTGTCAACTGAAATGACAGTTATGGAGGGACTCCAGCGGCCCGAAGGTGGAACCGTGTCAACGCCCCTTTGGCATTGGTCAAGTGGTCCTTAAACTCCCAAGTGTCCCCAGAGGCATCGTAACCCTTCCATCGAATGAGGTATTTCATGACATATTTAGACGATCGACGGACCGAGCGAGCGTCTAAAATCTCATCGACCTCATATTCCTCAGGGTCGCCGTCCCGGACAGCGGGGACCGGTCCCGGTTGGACAGGGAACCGACCTGTGAACAGTGTATCACCTTTGATGTACGGTTCCAGGAAGGAGACATTAAAGACCGGGTGCCCCTTGTATTCAGCTGACATGTTCAGTTTGTAAGCATTCTGACCGACACGACGGACCACCGAATATGGACCGACCCAGACAGGGCCAAGCTTTTTCTTGACCACACCAGGGAGGTACAGGTGCTGAGAATGCAGTTTGACTAAATCCCCCTTGGAAAATGTCAGTTCCCGACGGTGTTGATTAGCGTATTTTTGTTGGTTTTCTTGGGCCGTGTGCAAGTTTCGTTGGACTTCTGACAGGGTGTCAGCAAACTCCTGAGTTAACTGGAGGGAGACCGGGTTGTCAATCCCTTCAGGGTGAGTTAAAGATTCCCCTAGCACATCTAGAGGAGACTTAGGGACTCTACCCAGGCTGAGTTCAAAAGGAGTTTTGCCCGTTGACGCGTGCACCGCACTGTTGACCGCAAACTGAATTTGAGGCAACAGGTCATCCCAATTATCTTGTTTTTGGTTAATATATGCTCTCAGCACCTCCTGCAGAACTCGGTTAGTTCTTTCAGTCTGCCCATCAGTCTGAGGGTGGTTTGCTGTGCTGAGCAGCTGTTTGACTCCCATTAACCCCATTAAAGCTCTCCAGAACTTAGAGGTGAATTTTGAGTCTCTGTCTGAGATGATATTAGAAGGGAGCCCATGTTGGCATACTACATGGTTGTAAAACTGTCTCGCTGTTTCGAGTGCAGTCACTTTGACAGTTGTGGGGATAAAAATGACCATTTTTGTCAGTTTATCCACGACTACCAATATTGAATCATGCCCGTTGGCAGTTCTTGGTAGTGAGACCACCCAATCCATGGATATAGTTTCCCAGCGTCCAGCTGGGATGGGCAGCGGTTGCAAGAGACCTCTGAGTGGTGTGTACCGAGACTTATTTTTCTGACACTGGTCACAGGACTTGACATATTTCAAGACCTCCCGGGGTAACCCCTCCCAATGATAATGTTTTGCCAGTTTGCCAACAGTTTTGGCCTGCCCCAAATGTCCACCCAGGAGACTGTCATGAGTTTGACTCAGTAAGAGAGACCTTATTTCCAAATTATTAGGAATGACCAGCTTCAGCCTGCCTGAAGTGGTTTCAGTCACCCAGACCCCTCCCTTGAGCTTATACCCGAGTGCGGTAGCACGACACATACCAGTAGTGGGGCTGGGCTCAAATGTTGGGTCAGAAAGGTAGGCTTTCCTAAGTTGTTCAAGGAAGGACTTTTTCACCTTTAGTGAAGTGAGTGCACACAGGACTTTATCTACAGTATGCTGACTAAAGTTCCTTTCTTGCAAGTCAGGTCTTCTAGAGAGTGCATCAGCAGGATTCAACTTCCCTGGTTTGTAGTCGATCTGGACTTGGAACTGCTCCAGCATCTGGCTCCAGCGGTTTTCTCTCCTCGACAGCTTGGACTTCTTCCGAAAGTGAGTCAGAGCTAGATGATTTGTAATCACCTTAAAAGCTTTACCATGTAAGTATGCTCTCCACTATTTGAGTACATGAATGATAGCTAGCAGCTCTTTATCATGCACTGAGTAATTAATCTCCGCTGGATTAAATTTCATAGACTCATACAACACAGGATGCCACTCCTGCCGTACCTTACCATCCTTTGTGGTTTTGTCAGCAGGCTGCAACAAAATAGCACCCATGGCAAAATCAGAGGCATCAGTAACCACCTGCACCGGTTTGCTGGGGTCATACACGGCTAGCACTGGGGCAGAACAAAGGGCATCTTTAAGGGTCTGGAAGGCAGCCTGCTGCTCTTCCCCCCACACATACCCGATGTCTTTCTTAGTAAGGTCAGTCAGTTTACTGGCCTTTGTGGAATAATTCTCAATAAATCTCCTATAGTAGTTAGCCAACCCGAGGAAGGATCTAACTTCAGAGACAGACTGTGGTACTGGCCAGTCCCTTATGGTCTGGACTTTCTTAGGATCCACACTGATGCCCTCTTTACTGACAACGTGGCCTAAGAATTCAATACTTTCCTTAAAGAAATCACACTTGCTCATTTTAGCATACAAGTGATTTTTCCGCAGAGTGTCCAGCACTTTCTTTAAGTGTTCAGTGTGCTGAGCTTCATCTTTAGAGAAAATTAAAATATCATCCAGGAAAACTTGCACAAACTTATCCAAATAAGGTCTGAAAATGTCATTCATAGCACCCATGAAGGTAGCAGGAGCATTAGTCAGTCCAAATGGCATCACGTTGAACTCATAGTGTCCATAACGTGTGCGGAAAGCACTCTTGTATTCATCCCCCTCAGCAATTCTGATTTGATGATAACCACTCTTGAGATCTATCTTACTGAACACCTTAGCGCCAGACAGGGTATCGAGCAAGTCTTTGATCCGGGGTAAAGCATACTTGTTCTTTACTGTAATTCTGTTCAGGGCTCTGTAGTCCACAAACATCCGCATACTGCCATCCTTTTTCTTAACAAATAAAATGGGTGCGCCGTAAGGTGATTTACTGGGAGAAATGTAACCATTTTCCTCAAGCTCTGCAATCTGTGTTTTCAACTCCTCGCTCTCCGCATAAGACAAGCCATACGTGCGTTGCCAAGGTGGCTGACTCCCAGGTAATAGATCAATCCTATGATCTACTTCCCTTTTAGGGGGTAGTCCTGGAGGCATATTAAATACATCAGTGTACTGAGCAACAATTTTTGCAGCAGTGGGGTGCTCCGGAGGGTGTACCTTTTTCTCGACCATTTCTTCAGGTTGAGGAGGTACCTCTCTTAGCAGCAGACAGAACATTCTGTCCTCCTTCTGGTTCCAGCTTTCGACGAACTCCATTGCATTCAGCAACTTGCATCCTTCTGGAAGCCTCTTCTTTTCCTTCATTTGCCATCCACACAGGACAAGAGGAAGAGCACTGGTGGGTGCCAAGTCAGTCTGCCCATCACTGGCTCCTCTCACTTTAACTGTACCTCTGCTCCAACACACTTCAGCTTGATGTCTATTAAGCCAGGACCTGCCTAGCACGAGATCATAAAGGCCAGTGTTGAGTACCTCAAATGTAAGCGTTTCAGTTAGAACTGCAATGCCAGAACCTAACTGGACCTCAATAGGCTTGGTTATAACTCCTCCCGGGATACTTGAGGCATCTCCAAGGAATATTTTCCTATTCCCTTGGGTGACAGTAGGCAGCCTTAGCCGCTTAACTAAGTCCTTGTGGATAAAAGTATGTGACGCCCCTCCGTCAACAAATGCCCTCACCTTCCTACCTGCAATCATGCAATGCAGTAGGACAGGGGGAACTGTCTTTTCCTGACTTTCGCATTGTTCTCCTGACGTAGCAAAGAAATGTTGGACATCAGGTGGAACAAGAGCATCCAGAGTGTGCACTCTCTGGACGTCTATATTACTGATGGTCTCCTTTATCTGTTTGTCAGGCATGCATAGTGAATCCAGTTCAGCAGGACCCATAATACCTGCTACGAGGGCAGCTAGTGACGACTCACTATCTCTAGCATCCTCACAGTCAGTAGACTGGATTACTGACTGTTGCTGTCTTTTAAAGGCTGGTCTTTTCTCTCGACCTTAGGCAGGTGCTTGACCGGACACTGTTCTCTGTAGTGGCCTTTCTGCTGACAATGGTAGCAAGTAGATTTTGCTGAGGCTGGTCTCGGCTTAGTCCTACCACCACCCCTTCCATAGCCACCTCGAGAGGGACCACCTCTACCTCTAGACTGAATAGCATTGTACTCATACTCATATTCATCACCCTGATTATCCTCAGCCTGGTCTCCTTCAACTGCATTGTAGGAACCGTGGGGCTTTTTGACAATCTTAGACACCAAAGCGTTACTCTGGCGCTTGTGATTGAACTGCTGCTGATCCCAGGCGTCAGCATCCTGGATCAAGTCAGCCAGTTTCTCATACTTTTTCTCAGCAAAATGACCAGAGACCTCGGATTTCAAGCCATACCTGAAGTATGCTATCCTATACCGTTCTGGCAAATCAGGCTGCTTCATCATGTTCTCTTGGAACTTTTGAGCAAACTCAGCAACTGAAGTGGTCTGCTTCAGTGTCAGGGAGATCATCGCATAGATAGCTTTCTCCTGCTGGTTGATGACATCAAACTTCTCATGCAACTTCTCGACAAACTCTACCCACGTAGGGTCACCGAGTTGCCGAGCCTTACGCTCTTCCTTCCAGTAAAGCCACCAGTCTGCGGCACTGCCTTTCAGTAGCGCACCGGTGTGCCTGACCTTCTCGTAATCTTGCAGTTCTGGGTAGTTCTCCAGCCACTGCTCAACATCCGCGAGAAACTTGATCAGGTAATATTTTCTGTTTCCCTCAGGATCATAGTCCTGGGGAGGTTTCGGCTTGGGCTTACTAGGCCCTCGGCCACCACCACTAGTGGTGTGAGACCCCAGTTGGTCTCTGTCCCGGAGTAGGGACATTATGATTCTTTTGTCCTCCTGCTGGGACTGATACATGGTCGCCATTTGCGACTGCATCTGAACGAACAATGCTCCCAAGTCTACATTTTGGGGTGGTAGATTAGCAAATGCAGCAGCAGCATTGGCATCTACTCGCTGAGTAGTGTCCTCAACAATCCCTCTTGCTCCTGCAGCAGCAATTCCTGCCGCATTCAGCCGGTCACGTATTTGACCTAGGGGTACATTGAGTTGTACGGCAGGAGGTGGGTTCAGAACATTGGCCCTTGATGCCATAAGTTCTTCAACAGTGCGCTCGTCAGCTGGCTGTCCTTCCCTCCTTTGTATATCTTCAGCGGCCTTTGCTACTTGTTCAGCTTCTAGTCTGGCTATCTCCTCCTCAGCTTGCTGAGCTGCGACTGAGGCAATAGCAGCTGCCTCATCTGCAGCCTCCCTAGCTGCAGTATCCGCTACTGCTTCCGAATAGGTACGGTTTCCCGCTACATGGCTTTCCGCCTGGTTTTCGACATTCTCGTTATCCTGGTTCTCCATGTCTCGGGAGTTGCTAGTTTGAGACCTTGTCCTTACCATACAAAGAAGACTGTGATAACTGCTCCGATACCACTGAAATGAATCGACTTACCAAATAGGCGATTAACAATTAATAAAGATCTTTATATCAGCAAGTAATCTTTATGGTAATTTCCGTTAACTGGTTAAACGGCAAAGGACAATACACTAGCAGTGAATAATACTCGTAAGTCAAATGCGAGTAAACTAGCATCAATAATGCAAATCAGTAAACTCATACATAAGCAAGGTTAGAAGACAGTGCGTATCAATGGCTTCTCGCCTTGGATTCAGATCTCTCTCAGTAAGCTGTACAAGAGAGTTGGCCTCGTTTCCGAATGCCGAACTCGAGAGCAATGCCTAGCATATGTACATGGAATGAGTTTACTGTTCAACGGTCAGTGCGATGGCACCGCCTACCCGGGAGTTAACCACGTTGGTAGGACCTCGGTTAACCAAATCCACCGCCATCTCCCATCATCCCGAATAGCCATCCATCATAGGGATGTCATCTGGCTATTCATCTAGCATATCGCACTTAGATGCATATCAAGGCAGTTCGCTGCTACCGAGTACGGAAGTCAGCTTGCTGTCAAAGAATGTGTCTGCAAGCTGACTTATATGGACTTTCAGCCTGCTGCTTTCGACTGAGTCATTAAACTGATAATTATGTAAAGTCCAGCAGACTGACTATTAACTAAAGTTCAGCAGGCTGAACTTGAATAACTATTTAAATGAATATTATATCCACAAATATACTGATTCATTACACTGAGCCTTCATGTACGATAGGCGATCCCGCGAGTGGGTCCACTTTTTGGTTGCGTTAGGGAGTGTACCGGTAAGAGCGTGTGTGGACATGGGAGTTGGTGCGGTCCATGGTCGTTCCATTGTCTTTTTGTCATTTGCGTTTCATATTAGTGTGTAATTATTCACACTTTCACGTGATAACGCGTCACTTGGGCTAGGTGTGTTTTTGTAGTGATTTGAGTTATTATATATTAGTTTGCATATATTTTAATGTTTTCAAATATATATGGAGTAGTATCGTGTGGATTCAAGTGTGAATAGGTACTTCAGTAACTTGGTTCATGTCCTTTGAACCTTCGAAGGCATTTTCGAAGTTAGAGGAAAGACCTAGAAGAACTCCATGTGGCAAAAGTCAAATGTGCCATTTTTAGGTCAAAAGGACATGTGTACATTATTCTAGAAAGAGGTGGCAAGTTTTGGGATGTGTTGGGTGCCAACACATCAACATACACCTTCCTAGAAATTACTTATGTAGCAAGTATATAAACAAGAGCTAGAACATAGAAAGACATTCCAGAATCACTCTTGTACTTGCCAAAATCTAGAAATATATTAACTTTCAAGGAGCCATCTCTCTTTCAAGAAGCTACCACTTGTGTTCAAAGATCCTTGTCTTGAATAGATAAAGTATTCTGTTTTACTAAGTACTTTATCTATCTGTTTCACTACAGTGGTATCGGAGCTAGGCACTTTGGTAGCACAAGAAGATGGCCGATCCTCAAGACCAACAGCAAGCTTTCGAAGGAAGCCCTTCCTTTTCAAGACACCCTCCTCCAGCGCCGATGGGAGAGCCCACTCAAGAAAATCTGCAACAACAAGAAGCACCACAAGGAGGAGTACACCCTCCTCCAGCGTCGATGGAAGAGCCTACTGAAAAAAATTTGCAACAATAAGAAGCACCACAAGGAGGAGCACCGTCAAATCCCGTGGCAGCCGCTATAGCAAAGTTAACCCCACCACAAGGAGTTCCCGCAAACGAGTGGGCAGCTTTCCTAATGACCGTCCACAACCAAGTGGGCTTGGCCACCTATGAAGCAAGCGTGCAAGCGTCAAGAGAAGCTATGGCTGCCATGGTTGCCCCTATTGCGAGCAATGCTCAAAATCCAGCCCCGGCTCAAGCGCCTCCACAAGAGCCAACGAGAGCAAGGAAACTCATCAAGCCCGGCAAACCCGACACTTTCAACCCCGGGAAAGGTGCCAACCTGGATTTACCAAGTGGAGACGTACCTCGCATTCCTTGAAGTACCCGAGGAGGACTACGTTCCCTTTGCCGTTACCTTACTTAGAGGAGCAGCAACATCATGGTGGCGTAACTATCAAGCGGCTATATATCAAGCTATGGCGCACCCCATGCTCGGCCAAGAGCCCCCACCATCATATGCAAGATGGGCAGATTTTCGTGAGGCCCTCAAGAAGCAATTCATGCCCATCAATGCGGAGAAGATTGCCCGAGGAAAGCTCCACCATCTCAAGCAAACGACGTCCGTTCAAGAGTATACATCCAGATTTCACGCCCTCACTCTTGAGATCCCCAACATGTCTCTCGAGGAGAAGATTGACCGCTACATCTTTGGCCTCAAACCCAAGGTGGCAAAGGAAGTGGAGTTACGCGACTTGACGGACTTCTCAAAGATCATTGAAGTGGCCCAAAAGGTGGATACCTTGGATTTCAAGCACTCCGTGCCTTCATCTTCACGGGTACCGACGACGCGGGTGTACGCAGCCCCTTCCACATCCGAATCTGGACCCACACCCATGGAAATCGGAGTTATTAAAAGGGACCCCGCGGCTGCCCGGAAGAGTGGAAGACCCTCCAATGACACTTATGATGCAAGAAACCAGCAAGGAGTGAAAGCAAGACTCTCCCCGGCTGAAAAAGAAGCTCTCATGACGGCTGGACTATGCTTTTATTGCAAGGAAAAGGGCCATCGTGCACTTTCATGCCCCAAAAAGTTGTCAAAAAACGGACAGCGCCGGTAGGCCAGGAGCCTACCACCCCAAGACCCACTTCACAAGAAGGCAACAAGACAAGTGCGGTGGAGACCCCCGTTGGAGACGACGTCCCAGCCCCAATGAGTTTGAGAGGTAACCTTGGAGGAGAGAAGGTCCACATCTTGGTGGATAGCGGAGCTCAAGGCAATTTTATTGCTGCAGATTTTGCCACCAAGCACGGTCTTACTATGCGAACTCTTGACCACGACGAGGAGATTATGATGCCCGATGTATTCTCCTATACTACCCCTTCCAAGAAGACGTACCCCTTGGCACTCTCTATCAAGTCCTTCAAGGATAGAGTAGTGTTCTCCCCCATGCAATTGGGCAAGTACGACGTCATCCTAGGGACGCCTTGGTTGACCAAGCACAACCCCCAAGTTGATTGGAGGACCGGTACTATCAAGATCAAGAATGACATCACTTCAAGAATCTGTATTTTGCGCGCAATCCAGAATATCCAGACCCAAGACATCCAGAAGCCGGCACACGAGATACTATTGTCCGCCCTCCAACTCAAGAGACTTGTGAGGAAGGGACACGAGCTTCTTTTGGCCTTGATCACGCCAAAAGACATCAAGAAAGACATCGAGAGTCAAGAAGGCAGCCCCGTTCCCAAGGAGATACAAGAAGTCTTTGAGGACTACAAAGAAGTGTTCTCCCCGGAATTGCCCAAGGGCCTACCCCCCAAAAGATTCGTAGACCACAAGATAGAGTTGGAGCCCGGAAGCAAGCCCATCTCTCGGCCTACGTTCAAAATGTCATACACGGAGCTAGACGAAGTCAAGAAGCAAATCAAGGAGCTACTGGAGCATGGCTTCATTCGACCTAGCAAGTCGCCATTTGGAGCCCCGGTGCTATTTGTCAAGAAGAAAGATGGTACCTTGAGGATGTGTGTGGACTATCGCGCCCTCAACAAGATCACCATCAAGAATCGATACCCGCTGCCGCGCATGGATGAGCTCATGGACCGGCTGGTTGGAGCCAAGTACTTCACGAAGATTGACTTACGGAGCGGCTACCACCAGATTCGCATCGCAGAACCGGACATAGAGAAGACGGCATTCAGGACAAGATATGGACATTTTGAGTTCATGGTCCTGCCATTTGGACTCACCAACGCGCCAGCAACTTTCATGACTATGATGAACACCATATTTCAGCCCATGTTGGACAGATTTGTGGTGGTATTCATCGATGACATCCTTATCTACAGCAAGACCCTTGAAGAGCATGCGAGACACTTGAAAGAAGTCCTTGAAGTATTGAAGCAAAACAAGCTGTTTGCGAAGGAGTCAAAATGCGAGTTTGCCAAACAAGAAGTGGAGTTCCTAGGTCTCCACGTGACTGCTGATGGCATCAAGATAGACCCCAAGAAGACCACGGTGGTGGAGGAATGGCCAACCCCCACGACCAAGAAAGAACTCCAGTCATTCTTGGGATTTGCCAATTGGTACAGAAAATTCATCCAAGGCTTCTCGCACATAGCAGCCCCCCTGACAGATCTACTCAAGAAGGACAGGCTATATACATGGACCGAGAAAGAGGAAGAGGCATTTCAAGAGTTAAAGCGAAGATTGACCACATCCCCGGTGCTCACACTCCCAAGTCCAAACCCAGATTGGCCCTTCCACGTCATCACCGATGCATCTTCCTATGCAATAGGAGCAATCCTGCTTCAAGACCAAGGCAAGGGACTGCAGCCCATCGCCTACGAGTCAAGGAAGCTAAATCCAGCCGAGCAAAATTATACAACCACGGAGCGAGAGGCATTGGCGATTGTACATGCCTTGAAGGTTTGGCGCTGCTACGTTGAAGGACGCAAAGTACTGGTCACCACGGACCACGAGGCGTTAAAGCACCTCCAAACGCAGCCGTATCTCTCAAGGAGACAAGCAAGATGGAGCGGATACTTGCAACAATACAACATCACGATTCAGTACCAGCCCGGCAAGACAAACCCGGCTGACCCCCTCTCAAGACTGCAATTAAATGCAGTGATGGTATCCCTGAAGACAGATCTGGAAGCTCGATTTTCAGCCGCCTATGAAAGAGACCCTTACTACAAGAACGGAGAAGCAGCCTTGGACCCATGCAAGAAGCAAGAAGGCAATTATTGGGTGAGGCAAGATACGGGCCAGAGATGTGTTCCTAATGACTTAGACCTCCGGCTCTTGCTTCTACGAGAAGCACACGACAACCCTCTTGGAGGACACTTTGGAATCCTAAGGACCACGGGCGTTCTAGCCAGGACTTATTGTTGGCCAGGCACGTCTAAGCAAGTCAAGGAGTAGTACTGCAGGAGCTGTGACACATGCCAAAGAATCAAGCCATCATCCCAAAAGGCGGGAGGACTCCTCCAACCACTACCAATCTCGGAAAGGCAATGGACAGACATCTCAATGGACCTTATCGTGGACCTGCCCGTGACACTTCGAGGCCATAATGCAATACTCACGGTGGTGGACAGACTTACCAAGATGGCTCATTTTATTCCCACGACGACTAAGGCTACAGCACCACAACTTGCAAGACTCATCTTTGACAACATCTTCCGACTCCATGGACTACCATCAAGAATTGTGTCAGATAGAGATCCAAGATTCACAAGCCATTTCTGGAAAATCTCTTCAAGAACTTGGGTACATCGCTGGATATGTCTACTGCCTACCACCCACAATCAAATGGGCAAACCGAGCGTATGAATTGTACCCTAAAGACCTCTCTAAAGGCCTACGTGTCTACCCTCGAGCAAGACTGGGACATGTACTTGACCCCCCTCGAGTTTGCCTACAACAACACTACGCAGGCCTCTACCCAAGAGTCCCCATTCTTCCTCAACTATGGCTTCCATCCGACCACGCCACTGAGCTTCACGGCTGGCCTTGATGAAGTACCTGCAGCCACAGATTTTATGGAGACATTAGAAGCAGCCCTTACAGCAGCGAAGAAAGCTCTACAACACGCGCAAGATGCTGAAGCAAGAATGGCGAACAGATCTAGAAGAGAAATTACGTACAGAGTGGGTGACAACGTGTTATTATCATCCAAGAATATTTCCCTGAACAACAGGCCTGCCGGCAGCAAGTTCTCTCCCAAGTATTTGGGACCCTTCAAAATTATCCAGCAAGTCAACCCCGTTGCTTTCAAGCTAGAACTTCCCCAGACTATGCACATCGACCCCGTATTCCACGCTTCCCTCTTCAAGCCATATGTGCAACCCGACAACAAGTTCCCAGGACGTGTGACAACCCCACCAGCCCCAACAATAGTGGATGATCATTTGGAGTACGAAGTGGAAGACATAGTGGCTATGAGAAATTTCAGGAGACAGCAGCAATACTTGATCAAGTGGAAAGGATATCCAGATTCGGAGAATAGTTGGGTGGCGGCGCACTACCTTGACAAAGTTCAGAGAAAGTTGAAGCGCTTCCATGCCGCCAACCCCCATCTTGGACCAGCCCCAAGTCTCTCTACTAAAAGCCCAAAGACTTCAGGGAGGCAGCCTGCCACCATCAAGAAGCAGCAGAAGACCCCTTGGAGGCAGCCTGCAAGAACAAGAAAGAGGAAAAATTGACATTAGACACTCTTCTCTTCTTGCAGTTTCTGGTTAGAAAACTAAAACTGCTACTGGTGATAGGTCTCTGCATAATAAATTCTGAAAATTTACCTGGCTGTAGTCCATGAGTAGCCGGTCATTTAAAGTCCAAGTTTGCTCAATTTGAAGCACTGGTGAGAGAGATATGATGCTCTAAGTAGAAGGGGGTCAGGCTGCTGGCATTGTTAGGGCAGAATATGCCTTCTGACATTGTGCCTTCCCCTGAACTTGGAATGCTCTGAAACTCAAGACTCTGGTAGAACATCTTACAGCGCCCAGTTTGAGACTTAGTTTGCAGAATTTGGAGAAGTATAGAAGAACTTATGATTTTCAGAAGTTTCTGCACAGATTTGGAGGAGTGCCTACTCTCTCAGCTCTCAACGACACTCCAGAAATTAGAATGCTCTCAAATTTGGTGACCCGGTAGAGTTCTCTAACGCGGTCCGCCTGGCACTCGAATATTTAGATTGGACGCTATGAATTTCTGAATTCGTGGCAGATTCCGGGCCAACTTGTACAATCTTCTTTATCATTAAGGAGTAGGCTAGCCAATAAGGTCACACACCTACGACCTTGCCTAGTCTACCTTACATGTGTAGCACCTGACTTGGCGCCTTTGACTAGTCCTCTTCACATGTGTGGCATCTGACTTGAAACTGTCGACCAGTTTGCTCCACATGTGTAAGACCTGACTTGATGCGCAGAGACGTCGCTTTTTCTATCGGGGGGGTGATGTAGTGATTTGAGTTATTATATATTAGTTTGCATATATTTTAATGTTTTCAAATATATATGGAGTAGTATCGTGTGGATTCAAGTGTGAATAGGTACTCTAGTAACTTAGTTCATGTCCTTTGAACCTTCCAAGGCATTTTCGAAGCTAGAGGAAGGACCTAGAAGAACTCCATGTGGCAAAAGTCAAACGTGCCATTTTAGGTCAAAAGGACATGTGTACATTATTCTAGAAAGAGGTGGCAAGTTTTGGGATCTGTTGGATGCCAACACATCAACATGCACCCTCTTAGAAATAACAATGTAGCAAGTATATAAACAAGAGCTAGAACTAAGGAAGACTTTCGAGAATCACTCTTGTACGTGCCATATTCCAGAAATATAACTTTCAAGACGTCCTCTTTCTTTCAAGAAGCTACCACTTGTGTTCAAAGACCCTTGTTCTGAATAGATGAAGTACTTTATCTATCTGTTTCACTACATCTCGCGTTGTTCCTCTTGCTTTGGTTCTGTAGATGTTAGTTCTTGTGAGGCCAAGTTTGGCCTTATATCGCTATCCTTGAATTTGCCATGCTACGCTCTCTCTCGTTTTGCTCAATGTCATCGTTTTCCGTGCTAGGCCTCTGCCTCTTGTACTGGTTTCATAGTTCATTTTTTGATCAGTCCTTAGTCGCTCAGTATCTACTCTGCTGCCCTGTAGTGCCCAGTTCATACCTTAGTCTTTGTAAAAGAATCATATGTATGTCAAAGTGGCGAGGCGACCTCATTGATAGGATGTGCATTGATTGAATGTGCATTTTTTGTAGCAACGTTGGCTTTGCATATCATGTTTAAACTTGTGTGATGAGGTTAGCTTTGTTTGATATTTCGCTTGTGCCATGCTACATAACATATGGAAAAATATCAGCAGGTTTCTACCTGTGTATGCAAAGCTCCATCTCCCACTTCTTATCGCCGAAATGTCTTTTCGCCTGGCAAGCTCATGTACTTACAAAGTATGTACGAAGTATGAAGGTGGTGCATAACATAAAAATTGTCTACAAATGTAAGCCTGTGGACATTGTCAAATATGCTCTTTCGTAAAAAGATCAGAGAATACTTGAAATTCAAGGTATCCACCTTTTGCGCCACTTCGACGATCTTTGAGAAGTTTGTCACGTTGCGTAGTTCCACTTCCTTTGCCACCTTGGGTTTGAGACCAGAGACATAGCAAATAATCTACTCTGCGAGCGACATGTTGGGGATCTCAAGAGTAAGGTCATGAAATCTGGATGTATACTCTTGAGCGGACGTCGTTTGCTTGAGATGGCGAAGCTTATCTTGAGCAATCTTCTCCGCATTGATGGGCATGAATTGCTTCTGGAGGGCTTCACAAAAATCCACCCATCTTGCATACGATGGTTGGGGCCCTTGGCTGGGTATGGGATGCGCCATAGCTTAATATATAGCCGTTTGATAATTACGCCCCCATGATGTTGCTGCTCCTCTAAGCAAGGTAATAGCAAAAGGGGCGTAGTCCTCCTTGGATACTTCAAGGAATGCGAGGTACGTCTCCACTTGGTAGAGCCACAGATTTAGTTTGGCACCTCTTTCGAGATTAAAAGTGTCGGGTTTGCCGGGCTTAATGAGTTTCCTTGCTCTTGTAGGCTCTTGTGGAGGCGCGGGAGCCGGGGCTGGATTTGCTGCGTTGCTTGCAATGGGGTCAGTTATGGCAGCCATAGCTTCTCTTAACGCTTGTACAGTTGCCTCATAGGTGGCCAAACCCACTTGGTTGTGGATAGTCATTATGAAGGCTGCCCACTCATTTGGGGGAACTCCTTGTGGTAAGGTCAACCTTGCCACAGCGGCTGCCACAGGATCTCATGGTGCTCCTTGTGGTGGCAGATTGTTTTCATTGGAAACTCCCGTCGGTGCTGGAGGAGGGTCTCTTGCCTCCTTCAAAAGCTTGTTGTTGATCTTGAGGATCCGCCATCTTCTTGTAATACCAAAGTGCGAGGCTTTGATACCACTATAGTGAAATAGATTGATAAAGTACTTAATGAGGTAGATACTTTATCTGTTCAAGACTAGGAATCCTGAACACAAGTGGTAGCTTCTTGAAAGGGAGATGGTTTCTAGAAAGTTAATACATTTCTCAAACTTGGCAAGTACAAGAGTGATTCTAGAATGCCCTCTCTAAATCTAGCTCTTGATTATATACTTGCTATCCAAGTAAATTCTAGGAAGGTACATGTTGATGTGTTGGCACCCAACACATCCCAAAACTCGCCACCTCTTTCTAGAATAATGTACACATGTTCTTTTGACCTAAAAATGGCACATTTGACTTTTGCCACATGCAGTTATTTTAAGCCAACCTTCTAAATTTGAAAATGCCCTAGAAAGTTCAAGGAACATAAACCAAGTCACTAAAGTATCTATTTACACTTGAATCCACCCAAAACTACTCTTCAATATTCAAAAGCATCATAATATAGGACACAAATAATATATTCTAACATATATCAGTACGTCCGTTAACGAATGCCCTTACCTTTCTACTTGCAATCATACAATGCAGTAGGATAGGGGGGTTTGACTTTTCCTAACTTTTGCATTGTTCTCCTGATGTAGCAAAGAAATGTTGAACATCAGATTGACAAGACCACCGAGAGTGTGCACACTCTCTGGAGGTCTATATTGTTGATGGTCAGACATGCATGCAGTGAGAATCCAGTTCAACAGGACCCATAAAACCTGCTAAGAGGGCAGCTAGTGACAACTCACTATCTCTAGCATCCTTACAATCAGTAGACTGGATTAGTGACTGTTGCTGTCTTTCAAAGGCTGGTCCTTTCTCTCTACCTTCGGTAGATGTTTCCTAAGACACCGCTATCTGTAGTGGCCCCTCTCTTGGCAATGGTAGCAAACCGAGTTTGATAAGGTTGGTCTTGGCTTAGTCCTACCACCACGTCTTCCAAAGCCTCCTTGATAGTACCCACCTCTCACTCTAGACTGGATAGCATTGTACTCACACCCAAAGTACTCTTGCTCATCAATATGATCATCCTCAGCCTGGTCTCCTTCCATTGCATTGTAGGAACCATGTGGCTTTTTGACAATCTTAGCCCCCAAGCAATACACTGGCGCTTGTGATTGAACTGCTGCTTATCCCAAGCACCAGTGTCTTGGACCAAGTCAGCCAGCTTCTCATACTTTTTGTCAACAAAGTAACTTGAGACCTTGGACTTCAAGCCAAACCTAAAGTATGCAGTTCTGTACGGCTCTGACAATGCAGGCTGCTTCATCATATTTTGCTGAAATCTCTTTGCATAATCAGCAACTGAAGTGGTTTGCTTCAGTGACAAGGAGATAATTCATATCGATAGTGTAACAATTTGAGCTTTTTAGGCGTATTTGGGACGTTTTCCCGATCAACTAAAAAACGTTGTACTATTTATCGATATTTTATTTAATAAATGGTTACATCTTGATGAAATGATTGACACGCGCGTGTGCCTACTAATTCCTGCTTGCTTAACAAACAACTCAATTTATATTGCAAGAAGCATCGTAAGGTAATTTGATTACTTCGCAATAGTTCAACATAACTATTCATGAAGCTACTTTGATAAATTATGGAGGAATAACTTAGTTAATTGTTTGTCAATTAACTTATTATGACTTTCATTATCACGGATAATGATTGTCGTTGTTTTTGGTTAATGACGACCGTTAACCCGTAAGAAAACACCTTTGAATGTGGCCGAAGGGAGCCAACAGTCGGACTCGAACACACGACCTTTTGGTCGACGTGTCGCGACTTCGAAGATAGTCGTGAAAGTCAAACAAAACGCGCTTTCCATCCGAGCGGGTACGAACCCGCGACCTATTTTGACTCGTTCACACCTAACCAACTTGGCAAAGTAGTTATTATGACTACCGGTTCATGTCCGACAAATGTGTACGTGACTCCGCGAACAGTCGCGACTTTTCTGAAAGTCGCGCGAACGCGCAAACGCCCGTTTGGCGTGAAACGGTTTTTCGGAAACCGTCGAAAAGCCTCCAAACGGCCAAACGTCGCGTTACGAGCATTCGGCCGGACGGGATATCCCCCTTTGATTGTTTTTGTTGAACATGAACCAGTGCCCTAGGTAGTGACTCAAAGCACTCAAGTGCCTCACATTGTGCAAGTATATATACTTGCAAGGGTCATTGTGAGTGCAACTCTCACTTGCACACATCCTTTGCTAGATTCATTTTTGCTTTCTCAAGGATTATCGTTCATTCAAAGTTATTGTTATCATCTTTTCGCTGAGTATTAAATTATCTTTACATATCGAGGAAAAGATCCTTTTGAAAAGCAAAAACGTCCAGAAACCTTTTTGTAGTGATTTGAGTTTTTAGTATATTAGTTTGCTTTTATTCAGGACTTTTGAATATACTTAAAGTAGTATTGTGTGGATTTAAGTGTGAATAGATACTCTAGTGACTTGGTTCATGTCCTTTGAACCTTCTAAGGCATTTTCAAAGTTAGAGGAAGGACCTAAAAGAACTCCATGTGGCAAAAGTCAAATGTGCCATTTTTAGGTCAAAAAGACATGTGTACATTATTCTAGAAAGAGGTGGCAAGTTTTGGGATGTGTTGGGTGCCAACACATCAACATGCATTTTCCTAGAAATTACTTATGTAGCAAGTATATAAACAAGAGCTAGAACATACAAAGACATTCTCGAAGCACTCTTGTAATTGCCAAATTCCGGAAATATATGAACTTTCAAGAAGCCATCTCCCTTTCAAGAAGCTGCCACTTGTGTTCAAAGATCCTTGTCTGTCCGCAATAGATACAGTACTGTATTTTACTAAGTACTTTATCTATCTCTTTCACTACAGTAGTATCGGAGCTAGGCACTTTGGTAGCACAAGAAGATGGCCGATTCTCAAGACCAACAGCAAGCTTTTGAAGGAAGCACTTCATCTCCAAGAGACCCTTCTCCAGCACCGACTGAAGAGCACACTCAAGAAACTTTGTAACAACAAGAAACACCACAAGGAGGAGCACTGTCAAATCCCGTGGCAGCCGCTATAGAAATGTTGACTCCACCACAAGGAGTTCCCGCAAATGAGTGGGCAGCCTTCCTAATGACCGTCCACAACCAAGTGGGCTTGGCCACCTTTGAAGCAACCGTGCAAGCGTCAAGAGAAGCTATGGCTGCCATGGTTGCCCCTATTGCGAGCATTGCTCAAAATCCAGCCCCGGCTCNTTGCTCAAAATCCAGCCCCGGCTTAAGCGCCTCCACAAGAGCCTACAAGAGCAAGGAAACTCGTCAAGCTCGGCAAACCTGACACTTTCACCCCCGGGAAAGGTGCCAACCTAAATTTATGGCTCTACCAAGTGGAGACGTACCTCGCATTCCTTGAAGTACCCGAGGAGGACTACGATCCCTTTGCCGTTACCCTACTTAGAGGAGCAGCAACATCATGGTGGCGTAATTATCAAGCTATGGCGCACCCCATGCTTGGCCAAGAGCTCCCGCCATCATATGCAAGATGGGCAAATTTTTGAGAGGCCCTCAAGAAGCAATTCATGCCCATCAATGCGGAGAAGATTGCCCGAGGAAAGCTTGACCATCTCAAGCAAACGACGTCCGTTCAAGAGTATACATCCAGATTTCACGCCCTCACTTTTGAGATCCCCAACATGTCTCTCAAGGAGAAGATTGATGGCTACATCTTTGGCCTGAAGCCCAAGGTGGCAAAGAAAGTGGAATTGCACGACTTGACGGACTTCTTAAAGAATATTGAAGTGGCTCGAAAGGTCGATAGCTTGGATTTCTAGAACTTCTTGCATTCATCTTCATTGGCATCGACGACAGATTTGTGGTGGTATTCATTGACGACATCCATATCTACAGCGAGACCCTTGAAGAGCATGCAAGATACTTGAAAGAAGTCCTCAAAGTAATGAAGCAAAGTCCACAAAGTATTGAAGCAAAATAAGCTATTCGCAAAGGAGTCGAAGTGCGAGTTTGCTAAACAAGAAGTGGAGTTCCTAGGTCTCCATGTGACAGCTGATGGCATCAAGATGGACCCCAAGAAGATCACGGTGGTGGAGGAATGGCCAACCCCCACGACCAAGAAAGAACTCCTATCATTCTTGAGATTTGCCAATTGGTACAGGAGATCCATCCTTAGCTTCTCGCACATAGCAGCCCCTCTCACGGATCTACTCAGAAAAGACAACCCTTATGCTCGGACCAAGAAAGAGGAGGAAGCCTTCCAACAACTGAAGCAAAGATTGACGACATCCCCGGTGCTTACACTTCCAAGTCCAAACCCAGATTGGCCCTTCCACGTCATCACCGATGCATCTTTCTATGCAATAGGAGCAATCCTGCTTCAAGACCAAGGCAAGGGACTGCAGCCCATCGCCTACAAGTGAAGGAAGCTAAATCTAGCCGAGCAGAATTATACAACCACGGAGCGAGAGGCATGGGCGATTATTCATGCCTTGATGGTTTGGCGCTGCTTTGTTGAAGGACGCAAGCTGCTGGTCACTACGGACCACGAGGCGTTGAAGCACCTTCAGACGCAGCCGTATCTCTCAAGAAGACAAGCAAGATGGAGCGGATACTTGCAACAATACAACATCACGATTCAGTACCAGCCCGGCAAGACAAACCCGGCTGACCCCCTCTCAAGACTGCAATTAAACGCAATGACATCCCTGAAGACAGATCTGGGAGCTCAATTTTCAGCCGCCAATGAAAAAGACCCTTACTACAAGAACGGAGAAGCGGCCTTGGACCCATTCAAGAGGCAAGAAGGCAATTATTAGGTGAGGCAAGGCACGGGCCAGAGATGTGTTCTTGATGACTCAGACCTCCGGCTCTTGCTTTTACGAGAAGCACACGACAACCCTCTTGGAGGACACTTTGGGATACTCAAGACCACTGGCGTCCTAGCCTGGACATATTGCTGGCCAGGCATGTCTAAGCAAGTCAAGGAGTACTGCAGGAGCTGTGACACATGCCATCATCACAAAAGGCGGGAGGACTCCTCCAACCACTACCAATCCTTGAAAGACAATGGACGGACATCTTAATGGACCTTATCGTGGACCTGCCCGTGACACCTTGAGGCCATAATGCAATACTCACGGTGGTGGACAGACTTACCAAGATGGCTCATTTTATTCCCACAACGACTAAGGCTACAGCACCACAACTTGCAAGACTCATATTTGATAACATCTTTCGACTCCATGGACTATCATCAAGAATCGTGTCAGATAGAAATCCAAGATTCACAAGCCATTTCTGGAAAAACCTCTTCAAGAACTTGGGTACATCGTTGGATATGTCCACTGCCTACCACCCGCAATCAGATGGGCAAACCGAGCGTATGAATCGTACCTTGAAGACCTCTCTAAAGGCCTCCGTGTCTACTCTAGAGCAAGATTGGGACATGTACTTGACCCCCTTGGAGTTCGCCTACAACAACATGACGCAGGCCTCTACCCAAGAGTCCCCATTCTTCCTCAATTATGGCTTCCATCCAACCACGCCACTGAGCTTCACGGCTGGCCACAATGAAGTATCTGGAGCCACAAATTTTTGGAGACATTAGAAGCAACCCTTGCAACAGCGAAGAAATCTCTACAACAGGCGCAAGATGCTGAAGCAAGAGTGGCAAACAGGTCTAGAAGAGAAATTACGTACGAAGTGGGTGACAACGTGTTTCTATCTTCCAAGAACATTTTCCTGAACAACAGGCCTGCCGGCAGCAAAATCTGTCCCAAGTATTTGGGACCCTTCAAGGTTATCCAGGAAGTCAACCCTGTTGCTTTCAAGCTAGAACTTCCCCAGGCTATGTACATCAACCCCGTATCCCACGCTTCCCTCTTCAAGCCATATGTGCAACCAGACAACAAGTTCCCAAGACAAGTGACAACCCCACAAGTCCCAACAATAGTGGATGATCATTTGGAGGACATAGTGGAAGACATATTGGCTATGAGAAATTTCAGGAGACAGCAGCAATACTTGATCACGTGGAAAGGATATCCAGATTCTGAGAATAGTTGGGTGGTGGCGCACTACCTTGACAAAGTTCAGAGAAAGCTGAAACGCTTCCATGCCGCCAACCCCCATCTTGGACCAGTCCCAAGTCTCTCTATTAGAAGCCCAAAGACTTCAGGGAGGCAGCCTGCCACCATCAAAAAGCAGCAGAAGACCCCTTGGAAGCAGTCTGCAAGAACCAGAAAGAGGAAGAATTGACATTAGATACTCTTCTCTTCTTGCAGTTTCTGGACAGAAAACTAAAATTGCTACTGTGGACAGGTATTTGCATATTAAATTCTGAAATTATATTCCAGTTTAGTCCATCAGTAGCCAGTCATTTAGAATTGAAGTTTGTTCAATTTGGAGCACTGGTGAGAGGGATATGATGTCCTGAGTAGAAGGGAGTTAGGCTGCTGGCATTATTAGGACGAAATATGCCTTTTGACATTGTGCCCTCCCCTGAACTTGGAATGCTATGAAACTCAAGACTATGGCAGAAAACCTTACTGCGCTCATTTAAAGACCAAATTTGCGGGATTTGGAGAAGCATAGAAGGACTTATTATTTTAGGGTTCCTGCATATATCTGGAGGAGTCCCTACTCTCGCTGCTCTCGACGACACTCCAAAACTTGGAATGCTCTCAAACTTGGTGCCCTGGTAGACGCGCTTCGTTTGGCATTAGAGTTGTATAATTTGGAGCAGTTCTTTGGACAATATGAATTTTTCCAAATCCGTGGCAGATTCTGTCCCAACTTGTACTAATTTCCTTAACATCAAGGAGTAGGCTAGCCAATAAGGTCACACCACCCACAACCTTGCCTAGTCTACCTTACGTGAGTAGCACCTGACTTGGCGCCTTTGTCTAGTCCTCTTCACAAGTGTGGCACCTGACTTGAACCTCTTGACTAGTCTGCTCCACATGTGTAAGACCTGACTTCACGCGCCGAGACGTCGCTTTACGTAGTAATTTGAGTTTTAATATATTAGTTTGCTTCTATGTTAATGCTTTTGAATATACTAAAAGTAGTATTGTGTGGATTCAAGTGTGAATAGATACTCTAGTGACTTGGTTCATGTCCTCTGAACCTTCGAAGGAATTTTTGAAGTTAGAGGAAGGACTTAGAAGAACTCCATGTGGCAAAAGTCAAATGTGCCATTTTCAGGTAAAAAAGACATGTGTACATTATTCTAGAAAGAGGTGGCAAGTTTTGGGATGTGTTGGGTGCCAACACATCAATATGCATCTTCCTAGAAATTACTTATGTAGCAAGTATATAAACAAGGGTCAGAACATAGAAAGGCATTCAAGAAGCACTCTTGTACTTGCCAAAATCCAGAAATATATTAACTTTCAAGAAGCCATCTCTCGTTCAAGAAGCTACCACTTGTGTTCAAAGATCCTTGTCTTGAATAGATAAAGTACTGTATTTTATTAAGTACTTTATCTACCTGTTTCACTACAATTACATTGGTACGGTTTCTCCAAGGATTTTATTTTAAAGTGGTTGGAAAACATATATTTTGGAAAAACATATTTTAGGGGCAATTCTTTATTGGGACGGTCACCCATCCCAATTCTGCTCTGCGCTATGGTCGCTTATCGTGGTCCCTAGGGCAGATCACCGAGTGGTCACTCATCCCAATCTTGCCCTGTTTTACGGTCGCTTATCGTGGTCCCTGGGGCAGATCGCCGTGCCTTTATTTACAATCGCTTATTGTGTTCCGACAGGAAATTTATTCTTGGTGTTCCGACGCTACCTCGGCTTCCTTATGGAGAGCTGCTGAAGCCGCTGCTGCCGCTCTTGCCGCACCTTCACTTGCTGGTAAAATTGACAACCTCAATGGTCCCCCAGGCCACCTAGGCTCTGGCAAAATTTTGTCGGCTAAACCTCTTTTGCCGCGTTTATTTTGCATAATCGCTTTGTTTCCAGCCCGCATAATTGCTTTGGTTCCAGCATGGTTTTTAACACCGCAATTTGTTCATACTTGCAGGCTGTCCAGGGGGTTGCCGGCACATCAAAAACAACTAGGAACGTTACTCTTCAGCCCCTCCCACCTGCCACCCCTGGACAAGCCTCGGCACTGACGCCTTCCGACAATACCTTCTCGCCTGAAGAATTTAAAGGTGGCCCAAGGTCCGATGTAGCTCGAGAGACGATGCCACAAAAGGAGCCCACCGTACAGCCTCGTCGTCAGCCTATTTGCACTATACGTCCTCCTAGTACCAGTTCTCCCTTTTCTTGTAAGGGAGGTATGAAACGGCATACCCCTTCCAAAAGGGATCACATTGCTCATTCATTAGGACCTGTCCCAAAGACTCGCAAACTTGAAAACACCAAGGCTCGTCACCACATGGTGGCGGCCGGCATGTGTTTTTCATGTGGCACACAAGGACATACCTCTAAAAGGTGTCCTTCACGAAAGGATTCGAGAATTGGTCCCACCAAAGTAGCTCAGGAGCCGGACATTGCGTCTCCTTCTGAGCTATTGACAACATTACTTAGTGAGCAAGACATTTTAGGTGTTTGTTTGCATACACAAAAAGTTCTTGTTCTCTCTGGCATACCCGAAGTTGATATATTCTGTTCTAAATATATTAGTATGCAAGTGTTGACCTTTGACAAGTTTACGGAACGCGAGTGCATCCATGCTTGCATATTCTTGCACTTTCAGCCGCATGACCCTAACTTTGACAAGTGTTACGGACTCTTGTCTCGCTTACGAAAAATGCGCAAGTGTCTTGCACCAATTAATATTGCTGCTTAATCACACACAAGCGCAAAACAGCTGAGCCAATCATTCAGTATTCCGCGGGATTAGCAATGGACAATGGAAATTTGGTAAAGATCCTCCATATCTCCCACTTTCCTCTCAAGACGAGGACATTGCTTGCGATGCATGATGCTTCTTTGGCCTTAAGCATGACGTTTGAAACAAAAAATTTAGGCCGTTCATGCTTCTCTGTCATTGATTAAGGCGCATCAGACAGCTTCATCAGTGCACGTTCTGCACTTGGTATGAAGTTGACTCCTGTTATAAAGACTAAACAACTTTGCCTTGGCGATGGTTCTTTAGCTTGCATAACTGGTGCGATTAAGTTACCGCTAAAAATGCACTCATCCCTCGGCCACGAAAAATTCTACGTCACTGAATTGCCCGATGGTATTGATGCAATTTTGGGTAACAGTGCTTACACAAACAAGTGCATTACTTGACTACGGTCGAAAGACATGCGTTGTCCGCAAGGGAGATAAAAAGATCACTCTTCAGCGTCTCAAGCCTGATATGGAAATCTACACTCTTCTATTGTCCATAAAGCAAGCTCGACAATTGACAAAACGAGGTCAACATGTATTCTTTGGAGTACTGAGACAAGCACCTCCAGAGCCTTCCACTTTGCTCTTTACGGAAGAGCCCACGTTAGAAGTCCCTGGTCATGTCGCAAAACTTTCTACTGAACTGTTTGCTCTTTTGCACAAGTACAAGTCTGTGTTTCCAAGTGAAATACCAGCCAGGTTGCCACCTGATAGGGTTATCGGGCATATTATTCCTCTAGTTTTTGACGCTCAACCGACTTGGCGACCTATATATCGCCTAAGCCTGTTGGAGCTCACGAATGTGAAGGACCAAATTAGCGACTTGCTCAAAAAAGGATGGATTGAGCCGAGCTCTTCTCCATTTGGGGCCCCCATCCTATTTGTTCAAAAGAAAGATGGGACATTCAGAATGTGCATTGATTATCGTGCGTTGAACAATGTCGTGCGGTAGGAGGTCGGGTGCGTACTACCGACACAAGCAATTCATAATAAGCAAGCAGGCTTTGCTGCAATGAAGTCTACAATACAAGTGGCTTTATAGCCAAAAAGGGAGGCAAGTGTTGGATGTTTTTATCAAGGAGTGTACTCTCCAGAGTGAGCACCTCAAAACTGTAAACTGGTAGGGATACAACTGTGACTTTGCTCACCACTTATAAAGTTCTTCAAGTGACTGAAAGCCAGGAGGGCTCGCTCTTCACAAGAGAGAGACTAAGTGATCCTTAAAAGACAAGAGATAAAAGTGTAAGCTATACTGATGCTCTCTGTGACTTACAATTGGCATAATGAAACTTCTAAAAAGATGTTCCTCTAGGGACATTTTTAGTACTTATACTCCCGAAAACCCGGCGTCGTATGCGGCGAATCCGATGTATGTAGTCACTCTAGGAGGCTCTCTTATGTCCACTAATGTGTACAAGGCATCTACTAGCACTCCTGTAGGCTAAGCATAACTCAAGCCAATCAAAGCAAAGCACGTAGAATATGCTATGTGTCTCATATTGGTGGAGCTTACCTTGGGTGATTCTACCTAGATAGCGCCTCAAAAGTGAATGTGGAACTTGAGGAAGCTTCCTGTAGGAGTCGGCAATGCAGTCACCAAGTTATAGCCTCAATGATGCACTTATACTATAGAAATGCATGACTCATGTAGGCTAAGGGGCTCGCAGATTTGTGCGCAGTAAGCTGAAGGTCCTTGGGGTCACATGTGGTCAACAATGTCACCTTTGGGCACATTGAGTCACAAGTTGGCCATTTGATGTGTTTCCGCTAGGGGCCAAAAGGGGTGCGGACTGGATCACGCCTATCTCGCTCAATAGTCAACCAAACGACGCGAAATCGGTGCCATTCGGAAGATGCTTCGACGCGCTACACTTTGGTGACTTGGAAATTTAAAAAGGTCAACATATGGATACGTAAAGTCAATGCAAAGTTGGTCTTCTTAGGTTGATGGTTCACACATGTGGAACTTGGTTTTGTGACCCTGACTTAATAAATCATGACAACAATATCACGGTCAAGAACCGCTATTTGTTGCCTCGCATTAATGATTTGTTTGATTCGTTGCAGGAGGCACGTCTGTTCTCCTCGCTTGGTCTAGCTCAAGGCTATCATCAAATTTAAATTATACCAAAGGACGTCCCCAAAACAGCGTTTCGAACGCCTATTGGACACTTCTAGTACAAAGTCCTAAGTTATAGACTTACCAATGCACCAGCGACATTCCAAAGTACGATTAACGATTTGTTTAGATCGTACTTGGGTAAGTTCGTCCAGATTTACCTCGACAATATCCTTGTCTATTCAAAAACGAAGGACGGGCATTACAAGCACCTGGACTTGGTGTTGCAAATCCTTCGCAAGCTGTATAATAAGCTCAATAAATGTTCCTTCTTGATGGATGAAGTGATGTACCTTGGACATATAGTGGGTTCAAAAGGGGTGTGCCCTGACCCTGCCAAGATTGCGAGTGTCGTAAATTGGCTTGTCCCGAAAGATGTACATACAATACGTTCATTCCTTGGTTTCGCTAATTACTTTCGCAAGTTTATGCAAATTTATCCAGTTATGGCCGCGCCACTCACTGCTCTGACGAGGAAAAATGTGCCGTTTCTTTGAAATGAGAATACGGAATTTGCATTGGAGCGCATTTTGTATGCCGTCACCCAGTTCTTTCATTGGCTGATCCCAACTTGCTTGACGAGGTGGTTGCCGATGCGTCCGATGTTGGAATTGGGGCCGTTCTGCTGCAGGCAAGTCGCCCCATATGTTTGAGAGTCAAAAGTTGACCCCTGCCGAACAAAATTACTCAACGACAGAGCAAGAGCTTTGGGCAGTTATATACGCTTTGAAAATTTGGCGATGTTATTTGGAAGGCTGCAAGGGTTTGATAGTGGTTACGGATCACTACCCCAATACCTCCTTCCAAGTTCAGCCAACGCTTTCAAGACGGCAGACGAGATGGTCTAAGTTCTTACAACGTTTCCACTTCATGTGGGCGTATCGCCTTGGTCGCAACAATGTTGTTGATCCTCTAAGTCAAATTCCTCATCACGTCTTGATTTGAGGACTGTTGCGAGCTTGTAAGAACAAAATGGTCAGGCTTCGAGGGCGGCCACCTTGATTTTGCTGTACCCCCCCACACAAGGTGTGACCACGCCTGGTGACGCAGGCAAACCCTTTTTGGATAGCGTGCATAACTTGGTATTGATTGACCTGCATCAATTGTTTCACGAGGGCTATCTCAAAGATCCGTTTTTCCTAGATCTCTTGGGTACTGGCTTGAACGGTGTAGCCGTAACGATGAACAGTATGGACAAAATGGAAGAACAATCAAACTATATATTTGAGGACGGGTTTTGCTGGCAAAGTTGGCGCATTGTGGTCCCAGTAAGAATGTGCTACTACGAGAAGCGCATGACTCTCCTTACTCAAGTCATTATCGAATTATCAAAACAATACACGCTTTGCGCCGAGGGTACATTTGACCGTCCTTAAAGTTGATGTTGCCAAGTACAGCACTAACTGCGCAACAAGTCAGAAAAATAAGCTTAGCAATGCGTTGCCGGCTGGGAAGTTGCATCCATTGGAATTTGCAAGTGCTCTTTGGGAAAGCATTAGCCTTGACATTGTCGTGGAATTGCCTACCACTAATTAAGGACACAATGGGGTGTTAACGATCGTGGATCGTTTCATTAAGATGGTGCACTTTGTGGCCACTAAACCATCACTTTATGCAAGGGAGATAGCGCGTCTCTTTGTTGATCACGTATTGAAGTTACATGGCATGCCCAAAGAGATCATAAGCGATCGTGACGTTAAATTTACGAGGCACTTCTGGCAGGAAGTTTGTTCGTACTTTGGCACGATTCATAAGATGTCCACTAGCTTCCATCCTCAGGCCGATGGTAAGACAAAATAAATGAACCGCGTTCCGCAACAATTCCTTAGGCATTATGTGAATCCTCGCCAAGACAACTTGGATACCCTCCCTTCAGTTGCAGAGTTTGCAATCAATATTGCTTACCGGAAAAGTGTTAAGGAAATTCCATTTTTCTTTGATTATGGAAGACAAACGCACGCTCCACTGACGATTGTTCTTTCCCGTCAGATGGGGATGTCCACCATGAGAGTTCCAAGTGCACGCCACTTTGTCCATACTCTTCAAAGGTGCACAAACAGGCGAAGTTGGCTCTAGCCGCTGCTTGAGATCGACAGAAAAAGTTTGCTGATACGCACAGGATTGAGCTAAGTTTTGAGGTTGACAATGAGGTACTTTTGCAAACTAGAAACTTACAATTCAAGCACCCAAGAAAGCGCAAGCTTCTGCCTTGCTCGGTAGGTCCTTTTATCGTTATTGCAAAGGTTGGACTTGTTGCATACCAACTGGATTTGAAATCCATGGGGCGAATGCATCCTGTGTTCCATGTCAATCTAATAAAGTTGTTTGAATCCGACGACCGCTACCAGCCACAAGCACCGGAATCGAAACTCGCCAATGATGATGCAGCCTAGGATAAAGAGGAAGTCTTAGAACATCGCTACACTCGTCATAAGCCTCCACGTGTGAAACTTTTGATCAAATGGCTAGATTACAATTCCAGTTGGAATTTGTACGAACCTCGGGACGAAATCCTACCAAATTGTGGTGACTTGGTTCAACAGTATTGGTTACGATGGGCTTGAACTCAGGAACGTTGTCCCACGGAAAGTGTGCTACCCGGGACAATTCGTAAGCCAAGGAACAAGCACAAAAGAGGCGTAGCCAATCAGTCGCTCTTTTCTGTCCCTGTAGACGATGCAAAGTGAAAGGGGCAGAGTGCCCTAGTGGAAGCGTAGTAACTCACGAGGAAAGGAACTAGTTGCAATCATACTGAAGAGTGCAGCGACATATCACTAAGAAAGCTTAGGAAATTTACTCAACATTTTGAGTAGCAAGAAACTGCTCACAAATGATGCAGGATGAAAGGCCTTGTCATCACAAACCCGTAGAAATTTACGGAAAAGAAAAGTGATAAGAAATGAAGTAGTTATGCCTATTTATAGTTTTTTGCCTAAGTGCTCCTCTCTAAGAGAAAGCTACGGAATTTCCAAGTGTTCGTCAAATTGTTCCTTCCATAATATTTGTGAGTAGGCCAAATCAGTCTCATCTGACGTATCGGGTCGAATTGACATCCATATACATGCATCGACGTTACTAGAATATTCTATCTTAGGCGCGTTAGGCTAAACCAAAACTTCTAGGTAAATTGACCTAGTCGGCACTCCGCGTCAGCCGAACTTACGTGAAGGTTCGAGTTCACTCTAACGGGCCAGATCGCTCGACGCTGTCGGTCAATCCAACGGTCGCGCTCATCGCGAATTAAGGACAGTCGTCAATCGACCTCGAAACTAATAAAACCTCGGAAATCCATAACTCTTCTCAATACTTGACCAAATTTGATGAACTTTATATCAAAATGACCAAAAAAATGCACTCTACGCTTCTATGCAATCAAAACATACTTTTAATGAACTCAAAAATGCACTTTATAAACCTATGACCTTACACAAAATCAATTTGCTCACGTTGTGTTTTTCGCTCGCTTAGGCAAGTATCAACACCACACGACTTAAAACATGTACGCTTTACAAGAACGTTAACTTCTCTTTAGGGGGCAGGAGTGTAACAATCTCAGCTATTAGGCGTATTTGGGTCGTTTACTCAATTGCCTAAAAAACGTTATAATAAATATCGATATTTTATTTGATAAATTATTGCATTTTGTTGAATAAATTGACACATGCGTGTGCCAACTAATTCCTAGTCGCTTGGCAAAACGACCTGATTGCTATTGCAAAAAGCAATGTAAGGTGATTCAATTACTTTGCAATAGTACAACATAATTAATTCACAAAGTTACTTTGATTAATTATGAAGGAATAACTTAGTTAATTGTTGATTAATTAACTTACTATGACTTTCATTATTACGGATCATGACTGTCGTTGTTTTTGTTTAACGATGGTCGTTAACCCGTAAGAAAACACCTTTGAATGTGGCCTAAGGAAGCCACCAGTTGGACTCGAGCACATAACCTTTTGGTCGACGTGTCGCGACCCCGAAGATAGTCGCAAAAGTCGCTTTGCATCCGAGCGGATTTGAACCCTCAAATTATCATTTGACTCGTCCACACCTAACCGACTTGGCCAAGTAGTTATTATGACTACCGGTTCATGTCCAACAAATCTGTACGGGACTCCGCAAACAGTCGCAACTTTTCTGAAAGTCGCGTGAACGCGAAAACGCTCGTTTGGCGTGAAACGATTTTTTGGAAGCCGTCGAAAAGTCTCCAAACGGCCAAACGGCGCGTTACGAGCATTCCACCAAACGGATTATCCCCCTTCGACTGTTTTTGCTGAACATGAACCAGTGCCCTAGGTGGTGACTCCAAGCACTCAAGTGCCTCGCGTTGTGCAAGGGTATATACTTGCAAGAGTCATTGTGAGTGCAACTCTCACTTGCACACATTCTATGCTAGATTCAATTTTGCTTTCTTGAGGATTATTGTTTATTCAAAGATATCGTTATTTTCTTTCCGCTGAGTATTATTGTTCTTGAATACCGAGGAAAAGATCCTTTCGAAAAGCAAAAACGTCCAGAAACATTATAGATAGCTTTCCCCATCTGATTTATGACATCAAATTTCTCATGCAACTGCTTAACAAACTCTTCGCATGTAGGATCACCGAGTTGTTTAGCTTTCCTCTCTCCCTCGCAAAAGAACCACAAGTGTGCTGCACTGCCATTCAGCAAAGCACCGGTGTGCCTGATCTTCTCAGCCTCTCGCATGTCTGGATAGTGCTCTAGCCACTGCTCAACATTCCCGAGAAACTTTATCACGTAATACTTTTTGTTTCCCTCAAGGTCATAGTCCTGAGGTGGCTTCGGCTTAGGCCCACTGGGCCTAAGATCACCCCCAATAGTGTGAAAATCGAGTTGGTCCTTCTCATGGAACATTGCCATCATCATCCTCTTCTCCTCTCGCTGGGACTGATACATCATATGACATAGTTGTCTAAGATTGCATTTGAATGAACAATGCACCCAATCAACATTCTAATGTAGCAATGCAGACATAGCAGCAACAGCAGCATTAACTCGCTCAACAGCAGCTCCGGCATTTCCTACGGCTGTTGCATGGGCAATTCCTGCTTTATTCAGCTATCTATTTATCTGACCAAGAGATATAGTAATGCCCTCAGCAACGGTTGGCCTTTGCTATAATTCTGCTAGGGGCCAAAGGGGTTGCGGACTAGATTGCGCCTATCTCGCTCGATACTTAACCAAATGACGCAAAATCGGTGCCATTCGAAAGATGCTTCAACGCGCCACAGTATGGAGAAGAAAGTTAGGAATGGTCAATATATGAATGCGTAAAGTCAATGCACAGTCGGACTTCCTAGATTGATGGTTCACAGATGTGGAGCTTGGTTTTGTACGTCAATCTCGACTCAATAAATCATGACAATCCTTACGATGCAAAGAACATTATACTCTCGCTGACCTGTCATAATCCCTCCAACTTAGGTGGAGGTTGGCCACCTATCACTAACTGCCAATTTCTGTCACTCAAAACTTTCCCCCACAACTAGAATGGAGACAAGACCTCTTGTCACCGTCCTCTGTCGACTGAATTGACAGTTAAGAATTGGCCGCAACCTCCCGAACGTAGAAACGTTTCAAAGCGCCCTTTGCGTTGACTAGATGGTCCTTCAATTCCAAAGTGTCCCAAAATGCATCATAGCCCTTCCATATGACCAAGTACTTTATGACATATTTAGATGATCGACGGATTGAGCGTGCTTTTGAATACTAGTTGACCACATACTAATCAACGTCACCAACGCACACGGCTGCTACCGGTCCCAGTTGGACACGTAAATGACATGTGAACAATTTGTCACCCTGAATGTATGGTTTGAGGAGAGACATTAGAGACAGGGTGACCTTTGTATTTTCATGACATATTTAGTTTGTATGCCTATTGACCAACTCGGCGTACCACCAAATATGGACCAACCCAGACAGGACCAAGCTTTTTATTGACCGTCCCAAAAAGGTACAGGTGCTAAGAATGCAATTTGACAAAGTCTCCATTAGAAAGTGTTTGCTCCCGATGATGCTGGTTGGCGTATGTTTGTTGGATTGCCAGTGCCTTCTACAGGTTTTGTTGGACCTTTGACAATGTGAAGGCAAACTCTTGCGTCAATTGGAGGGACGACGGATCATCAATCCTCTTAGGGAGTGTCAAAGACTACTCTAGGACATCTAAGGGTGACTTAGGGACCCTAGTTATGGGAAACCAATACAAAGTATTGGTATAGCAAATACATATTGAAGTTATACGTGTAATATATAAAATTGCGCGAGTATTTCTATTTTCCAAGATTTTCCAAGATAGAAATTTTTGTAACTTCCACAATACTTTGAAACTTCAAGCGCATTTGGTCAAAAATGGTAGAAGATTCAATTTGCTACAAGCAAAATGTGCTAAAAAAATAAAATGATGTCCATATTTTATACTTGTCAAGATTTTCCATTTGCTGACATCCTGTACTTAAAAGCTAATACGAAGTAGATGACGACGTAAGCCCTCCACAGTGTCAAATATAATCTTGGATATGGCGAAAGAAATAATTTATTATACGGAGTGGGACTCAATCTAGGAGCTACTTCATAGACATCAGATAGACTATTATCCTTCCGCAATTGCAAGTGTCCAGCAACGATTATGCGCAGGCGGCAGCCCCCTCCTCTCACCAAATTGACAACATCCCTCTGAGTTTGTTTACGTCACTCAGCGGCTCCTGATGCCACCTGGACCCTGGCATCTTGGAAGAGCTGCCTGGCGCAGCCCGGGGCATCTTGGAAGAGCTGCCTGGCGCGGCCTGGGGACAGGGCCTGCTGGCACCCTGCCTGAACAAACTCCGCATAGCTTCCAATTCTGACAGGGTCAGCCTCGTCCTTGCACTGGCAGTGCAGGACGACAGCTGTCGCACGGCCAAGGCCCAACAAGCCCTCCACCATCGGCAGCTGCCAGCAAGTCTGAAGCTCCAGCTGTCGCAGAGCCGGCAGGCCGCGGACATTGCAGCAGGTCCGCAACCAGGTCGGCAACCCCTGGCCCGCCATCTGGCAGCCTATTGACAGGGAGGTGAGCCGCGCCAGGTCGACGAAGGTCGGCCAGGTCAGCGCATCGCACGACCAGAGGCTCAGCGAGCGCAGGTTGGGTGCAAACGCAAAGTAGTTGCTGAATATCTGGCCTAGTGGGGCGCCGGATGGGCACCTCTCTAGCCTAAGCTCAAAGCCCTCCAGGCCGGGTAAGATGCGTGGGACTTTTGGCAGAGGGCTGCCATGCACGTGGAGCCGCAAGCGCTTCAGCCGGCCGGGACAACCCCTGCAGGTGGGAGAGCCAGTCTGGGAAGGGAGAGAGGGCTCCCGGGTGGATCTCCAGTTGGAGGATCCGGAGGGTGCGCAGGGACCCCAGGAAGATTTGGCGCCTCCACCAGCGGTGCATTAAGGTGCAGGCCATCCTGTTGTTGGCGCAAATTATGGAGAGGGTGAAGAGCGGCTGCAGCTCCCCCAGCCACCCAGGCAGTCCCTGCATCAGCGCCTCGCTCGGAAGTTGCAGCTCGAAGGTCCTCAGCACAGAATTGAGAGCCTGCGCCTGCGCCTGCCTCTGCCCCTGCCCCTGCTCCTGTTCCTGCCCCTGTCCCTGCCCCTGCCGGAGGGAGAGAATGGAGCGACTCACGGGGACGAGGGCTCGCATGTCTCGGATGGGGCACTCAGAGTAGTGCACGGAATCGTACATGCGCCGGTAGTCGAGCGTGAGATGCTCGAGGCGAGAAAGCCTGCTGAAGTCCAGGGCCTTCAGGGAGGCGTGGACCGCTCGCCACTTGTTCCAAAAGTCGTTCTCTGAGAGCAGGTGGCAGAAGCTGAGCCGCAGGATCTGCAGGCTGGTCCGCCTGGCAAGAAAGTCGTTAAGGTCTTCCATGACATGGTCAAGCGTCAGGTCAAAGGAGGTCAACTGGGGAAAGCTGCCCCCGGCAAGACTCCTGAGGAGGGAGACCCAGTTTTCTCCACTTATTGAACTGCCTCTTCCCTCCCCTCCTTCCCCTCCTCCAAGCTGGACATGTGTCAGGCTCTGAAAGGGCTGCAGCAGGCGGAGGGCGAGGGTGGGGTCCGCGTTCTCTGCTGCTGCCAAGTGTAAAAGCCGTACACTCTTGCAGCTCTCGAGGCTGCCGCGAAGCAGCTCCCTCCACCTGCGACAGATGCACTTGAAATCTCCGTCGCGTTGCCTGCGGGGCGATGCCAGCCGCAGGATGCGCAGCAGAACGTCGTCTGGTGTGATCGTGGTCCTGTCCATCGGATGGATGCGATCACGCGGTGGATCGCTTGCCTGTTGAGCAAACCTGGGAACGAGTCAACGGGTATAACGTGCTCCTGTCCATTGGGTGCATAAGAGTAGTTGGTGGATCGCTTGCCGTTTGATCACATGCCAGCAAGGATCATGGAGAGGGATGACGGGAGCGCCTGCTCACCCGATAGAGGTTGAGGAATAAGTGATTGCAGACTTCGCATATGCATGTGTGCAGGACAGAAGTCTTGTTCTGCCAATCCTGCCAAAGAAACAGAGCCATGCAGGCTGCCATTCACTTGCACTAATCCACACCGTTGATCCACACCGTTACCTGAGCAGCGCGTTGAAGTTGAACGAACAGCTAGCAACGAGGAATTGAACGACAAACAGGCAACTCCGAGGAGCGCCAACACCAGATAGATGGCCTGAGAGAAAAACAGGGAGAACAACTTTTTTTGGGGGGGGGGGGGGGGGGGG
>WELA01012722.1:1491548-1509003 GCA_009602735.1 Mesotaenium endlicherianum
GGGGGGGGGAGTAAAGACTGCAGCCCATTTCTTTTGCGCATTAGCCAAAGCCCTGCAACAGCTATTCACAAGTTATAGTTTTGTTCCAAGTTTTCTAGTCCCTCTTCCGTAGTCAGAGTGTGCGCCCCGTGTGCGGGCATGCGCGGGCGCGTGCGCCGAGCCAAGCCACTGACAACGCAATCCCCCTCCTCTGACGTCAGCTCTATTCTCGCTACTTGCCCAGAACCGCTGGGTCGTCGACCCTCCGCAGTTCCTTCTTGTTTACCTTGTTGATGTACAGTGAGCTTGTCAGGAGCTTATGGCTCAGGATATGAAATCCCCCGCCTGTTGACACACACCTGCCTGCTCATCGCACTCACTCCACGAGAGAGTCGTAGGAGGCTCAGAAACACTTTGCGCACACGCCTGCCTGCACACGCACGGGGCAGAGACAGCGAGAGTGCAGCTGAAACTCTGTGGGTGAGCTCTCGGCGGGGGGTGGGGGCCGTTTGACGAGAGCAGGGAGGAGTACATTGAGTCGCTGGGAGCGGGCAAGGCCTCCTCGGGGGCTGTCGAAACTCCCCCGACCGACGGCTCCGGTCTGGCGGGGCTCTCTCGCAGGCAAGTGCCACAATCCTCCTCTCTCTCTATATATCGTCTCTCTCTCTGCCTCTCTCTCTCTCTCCATGCTTAATTTGATTCTAGAGGGGAAGCTTCAGCTCTTGGTTTTTGAGAGGAGTTCTACTGTTATCCTGCTCACCAAATAGTCGATCTTTTACGTGAACTCTTAATCTGATCCGCAAAGCTCCTGCGGCAACAGAAGGTGACAAGTCACCCACCAGTGCAACGATGGAGTCAGTCTGTTCCGCTTTTAGGACCAAGCACCCTGGCTTAAATCCCGACTTCTGCAATAGAAATCCAACCCATGATGCTGAATCCCCCTTTGGCTGTGCCTGCGTGGATTTGTGCTTGTCCCTGTGCCTGTGCCTGTGCCTGTGTGTGCTTGACGGCATGCAGCTACCTGGACACGCTGCCGCTGGACAGGAGGGTCCACGCGCTGCTGCAGCTGGTACCTGCTCTTACTCGCTCTCTTGCTCCCCCCTTACCCCTCTGCTGCTCCCTCCCCCTCCCCTCCCCCTCCCCCCCCTCTCCTCCTTCCTCGAGCCTGGCCCAGATGCTTCTCCTTTAGACTTTTGCACATGTCATTGCCCAACTGCCCTTGTGTATTCATATGTACGTGGACTTGAACATGCACATGTCATTGCCCCTCCACTGGGGTCTGCACAAGAATGTCAGCGCCCTTTGCACGGCCGTGAGACTAGCTGCCAGGTTCTTATGCGCCATCCCCGCACTGTTATGGAAGCCACTGCTTGGAGCTCACTGTCGGGTGACAGCAAGCGGGGGGACACTCCGCAGACGAGGGGATACTTTGCAGACGTGCTCTCTAACTGAATGTACAGTTTGCGGGCAAACGCTTTTAAGATAACAAAATTGGGATTCTTGCCAGAGTCCTCAGCATCCTGAACATCCCAAGCAGAGAGCTTCCTCATCTTCTCTCCCCCTTCTCCTCTCACTCAACACTTCCTTTCCCTCCTCTACCTCCTCCGCCTTCCTCACCCCCTGTTCCGCCCCCNACCGCCTGATGAAGCTGATGCCAGGTGGCAGCAGCGAGGCGCGCGTGCTGGAGGTGCTGCAGCAGCGCGCGGTGCTGGTGCAGGGCTGCTGGGTGGCGGCGTCGTTCCTGCGGTTCCAGGGGCCCGTGTGCGTGGTGCGCGACTTTCTGCTGCTCCTCTTCACGCGCCACCGCAACATCACGCGCGAGATGCTAGAGCCCCTCCGGGTGCGTGGTTGCGTCGCCCCCTGATGATGTCCCCCGGCGGGGCGGGGGATGGGTTGCCCTCTCTGCTCTACTGTTGCGGCGGGTGCTGCTGCCGCTCCTTTTGGTTCTCGGTTCTCTCCCTCGCACTCGGCTCGCTTGTTGTGGGGGCTCTCTTGCGCGCTGTGTGTCTCGCTCAGCAATTGCGTGCTGCCCGCTTGTCGCCTGCCGGCCTGCCGGCCTGCCTCGCCTGTCTTGGCTCTCTTGCACGCTGTGTGTCTCGCACAGCAATTGCATGCTCGCTTGCTTGTCGCCTGCCGGCCCTCCCTCGCCTCTCTCTCGCCTCTCTGTCTCCCTCTTCGCCCCTGTATGAAGAATCTGATATGTTTCTACGTACATGCATGTACATATACATCTCGAGTCTCTATTCGGTCCTTTGTCTGTCTTCTGCCTTCTTCATCTGGGCCATCCATTTCACATGCTTCAGATTTCAAGCTTCAGGGTGCTCAAGGGCCAGCTCAGCTCATGCAAGAACGAGGGACTCGTGTAACTCGGACTCCACATTCCTCTCAGTCCTGAGCCCTGTTCCCAGTCTGTTGCCGGCACCTGAAGGCTGACACTCCACTCCGAACCTCTGTGGCATCCAGGTGCCCAAGGAGCTGCTGCGCGAGCTGCTGTCCACGCTGGCACTCCAGAAGGGCGCGGCGGCCGGCTGGGAGTTTGTGGAGGAGACCGACAAGGCCTTCCTGCGCCGCCACCCGGGCATTGCCAAGGAGCAGAGCGCCAGGTGGCAGCAGGCCGAGCAGGGCATAAGGCAGGCTGCCATGCGATTGGACATCTCCTCCATGGAGGATCTTCGCGCCAAGGGTGGCCGCCTGACGCCGCCCGCCGCCGCCGGGGGGCCGCCAGGTGGCGCCGGCGGGGCTTCTGGCGGGGGCCCCCACCCCAGGGGCGGAGGGGGCATCGCAAGCACGTCAAGCACCCCAGGTGGCGTGGGGGGGCTAGGAGAAGGGAGAGGGAGAGGCCAGGGGGTGACACCTGGCGGGCCAGGGAGAGGCGGAGGGGCAGGGCCACCTGGCGATGGCGGGGTGGGGAGAGGGGAGGGGATCGTGGGCGGCGGGGGAGGCTCCTCCAGCATGAGCGAGGCCACCAGAGCGGCCCTGCCTGCTGCTCTGCGCGACATCTTTGCCAAACACTCCGTCTGCAGGTGCGTGTGCGTGTGCACGCACGTGTGTGTGTGTGTGTGTGTGTGTGTGTGTGTGTGTGTGCGCGCGCGCGCGTGTATGTATGTGAGCAAGCGCATGTCGAGCACGCGTGCCCCCAACAGTGGCAATGCACCTCTGTGATGTACCTTATTTAAAAGTGTGTGTGCAATATAAAAGCCACACTTGAATCTTGTGTTCTTATGATCATGCAGATGTATGTAGTAGGAGTTCATCTACTCAAATCCTCATGGCCCATGCATCAGCAACATATATACAAAACTACCACTCCCCTCAAGAACGACCCTAGGTCACCTCGCCATGCCGCCAGCTCATCGCATTCTTCCCCGTACTTGCGTGTCGTTCCGCGCGCGTGCAGCTTGAGGTTCATAGCGCAGAGCCTGAGGGAGCTCCCCATCGCGCAGACCTCCTCCAGCAAGCCCAATCCCAAAGCTGTGGCCCTCGCCGTGGCTGCCTCCCACGCCGCTTCTGCGCCTCTCCCGGAGCTGGCGGCTGCCGTCTCCCAAGTGGCCTCCAACATCGAGGGCGTCTACTTCCTCCCCTCCCTCGGGAACTCGTCGCTCGACCCCTTCAGGTGGGTGGGGGGGGAGCAATCTGCTGCCTCTCTGCGAGCTGGGGCGAGCTGGCTGTTGCTACGGATTGATCAGAAAACACCCAAAAAAAAAAGGGGGGGAAAAAAACACCTGTGCTCGCTTCTTTTGTGCCAGCTTTGGCTACCATGCCGNCGCGACATCTTTGCCAAACACTCCGTCTGCAGGTGCGTGTGCGTGTGCACGCACGTGTGTGTGTGTGTGTGTGTGTGTGTGTGTGTGTGTGTGCGCGCGCGCGCGTGTATGTATGTGAGCAAGCGCATGTCGAGCACGCGTGCCCCCAACAGTGGCAATGCACCTCTGTGATGTACCTTATTTAAAAGTGTGTGTGCAATATAAAAGCCACACTTGAATCTTGTGTTCTTATGATCATGCAGATGTATGTAGTAGGAGTTCATCTACTCAAATCCTCATGGCCCATGCATCAGCAACATATATACAAAACTACCACTCCCCTCAAGAACGACCCTAGGTCACCTCGCCATGCCGCCAGCTCATCGCATTCTTCCCCGTACTTGCGTGTCGTTCCGCGCGCGTGCAGCTTGAGGTTCATAGCGCAGAGCCTGAGGGAGCTCCCCATCGCGCAGACCTCCTCCAGCAAGCCCAATCCCAAAGCTGTGGCCCTCGCCGTGGCTGCCTCCCACGCCGCTTCTGCGCCTCTCCCGGAGCTGGCGGCTGCCGTCTCCCAAGTGGCCTCCAACATCGAGGGCGTCTACTTCCTCCCCTCCCTCGGGAACTCGTCGCTCGACCCCTTCAGGTGGGTGGGGGGGGAGCAATCTGCTGCCTCTCTGCGAGCTGGGGCGAGCTGGCTGTTGCTACGGATTGATCAGAAAACACCCAAAAAAAAAAGGGGGGGAAAAAAACACCTGTGCTCGCTTCTTTTGTGCCAGCTTTGGCTACCATGCCGTTCTTGTGCTCCTCCGTCTGCCTCGTCTTCCTCTTCTTTTTCTCCCTTTTTCTCCTTCCCCTTCTTCCCCTCCTCCTGCTTCGCCCTCCTTTTTTCTTCTTCTCCTTCTCCGGCATTTCTTTTCTCCGTTGTCTACCTGTCCTCCTCCTTCAGTGCTCTTCCTTACACCTTCGAGAGCAGTTTGCTCTTACAGCGCTTGTTGAAAACTGCCTTGCAGCCTTTCAGAGTCTCAGGGCCTCCTTGCTTCTGGTGCCTATGCAGCCTGACCACAAGTGACAACACCTACGTGGTCCTTCAGTCTGCCCAAGTCACCTCAGACTTGCTCTTTTTTTTTTTTTGCTCTGCACGTTCTCTCACACACAAAAGTAATCGCGCACGAGCGGCCACACTTGGTTGGGAGCTTGTAACCCATGCTTCTTGCCACCCGTCTGCCGCACACCTGCCGCTTCTCTGACACTCGTCCGCTGCCCATCTGACATCTTGCCGCCCATATCCGACACTCTTCTGCTGTTGTCAACCGAGCATGTAGTGTCAAGACCATGTATCTTGCTCCTCGCCAGCCGGCACCTCTTGGCAAGGGGGTTCCGTTTCTTGGCTGCAACAGTATTTTGTATGATAGTTTTGTCTGTGTGTTTTGTCTTTGTGTAGGGATTTACAAGATTCTTAGTGTTCTCAAAGTTACACATGTCAAATAATGTGCACTGTTGCAACAGGCACATGCCACACTATCTGTGTGCCACTGTGTCTATCTTGAATGCATGCGGAGTTGCATGCACCCGTCTGTGCACACGCTCACATGCTGGATAGGGTCGCGCGCTTGAAGATTACTATCCTTACACTTCTTTTCTTCTTTTCGCCTGCCCATTCACAAATACATCCTTTGATGAACATTATCATCTCAAATTGCCTTCACAAGTGCCCGGGCACACATGTGTGGGTTTGCACGCGCGCGTGCGTGTGTGTGTGTGTGTGTGTGTGTGTGTGTGTGTGTGTGTGTGTGTGTGTGGGCGTGTTTGCGCGCGTGCGCGTGAACTCGCCTGCTTCTGTGTATACATATTCTTTCTCTCAGAGAGGTGGTGATAGCGCTCCTCCGGACCAAGGGCCTAAATGCGGGGCTCAGAAAGAACGACATCATGGAGGCGTCCAAAATAGCTCTTAAAATGGAGGTTCCCACCGCCACTTATCAGAAGGTAACTACATTTTTCTCCATCAAGTCTTGCCTCCACCGTACATCAAAAAGTTGAAACTCTTGCCAGTCCCTAAGTGTTGAGCTATGTGTGTGTCTGACTTCGTCTTGGCCCGAATTCAAACTTCTAAAGCCCGACATACTCCACTTGACGCTATTGCTCCCATGTCGCTGTTGATATGTTCTATGCGCGTTCCATATTGGTTGTGTCGGTAAGTTGTGCAAAGGATCTATGCTACAATATAACTATGGTGTTGTCATGCGGCCGTGTCATTATCTTCTTCAAGTTCGTATCGGATAGTATCGTGTACACATAAGATAGGCAGAGGTACGTTGTGATATGACGTACTTTACTTTTGCACCATGTATCTGCAGGTGCTTAAGGAGCTGTGCTATACACGTGGCGGGGTGTGGGTTCTTAAGCCCGGAGATGGTCGCCCCTAATGTGTATGAAGCGAAAATTGTGCTAATTTTGCATTCCAGGCGTGGCCATCTTGAAGGTCACGTGCAAAGTTAATAGTGGCAGATATTGCAGTATTCTTGGCACGACTGTGAAAGAATCAAACGTGTTTTAAAGTGGCAAGGCAACCTCGTTGATTGGATGTGCATGTATGTGCATCTTGTGTGGCAACATTGCCTCCGCATATCACGTTCAAACTGGTGTGCTGAGGTAGGCTTTGTCTGATACTCACAAAATTGCCGTGCCATGCTACACAACTTATGATAACATAAAAGCGGATTGTTGCCTATGTGTGCAAAGCTCCACCTCCCACTTCTACCGTCAAAAGTTGTTCATTCTCGAAGGGTACAGCGGTTTTTCAAGTCAAATATGTGATATTTGCATAATACAATTGCGTACTTACACATGAAGTATGTACAGATTTTGAAGCTCAGTGCATGATGTACTTCATTGCCTACAAACATTAAGAAGAGGACCTTGTAGAATTGTATCTATTGTAAGGCTAATAAGAGTGTGTAATAATTTTCTATCGAACAAGTGTGGTCAAACAATCGTTCTTATTGGTCACGCCATTCAACAAAGAATGGATGATGATGTTGAAATACTCCTCAATATTATGAATCTCGAGCTTCAAGGGGAATGTACTCTCTTGAGACAGGCCAACAAGTATGCAAGCAAGGAAAAGCCAGAATTCAACATCAAGAAAGCCCATGCAAGAAAACAGAGAAATGCAGTAAACAAATCCTTTGTGCTTTATGAAGTTTAGGTATATAAACATATTGTATACAAGACATGAAAAATGCACTCATGCATCATTTGTGGGACATATCAAACCAAGATTGTCGTTTCCTTCATCTTTCAAAAAATTGGGCTACTTTGTTTGGAATTGGACTCCTCCACAGGTAACTCCAAACTCTAGCAACAGTGTAGTGATATAATTATAATTATATTAGTTGGTTTTTGTATTTCAATGTTTTTGAAAAATTGTAGAGTAATTTTGTGTGATTGAAGTGTGAATAGGTATTCTTGTGACTTGATTCATGTCTTTTGAACCTTCTTGGGCATTTTCGAAGGTTGAAGAATGACCTAGAAGAACCCCATGTGGCAAAAGTCAAATATGTCATTTTCAGGTCAAATAAAGTGCCAGGACGAGTGACAACCATACTAGCCCCAACAATAGTGGATGACCATTTGGAGTATGAAGTTGAAGACACATTGGCTATAAGAACATTTAATGGCAACAACAATATTTGATCAAGTAGAAAGGACGTCCAGATTTAGAGGATAGCTGGGTTACGGCACACAACCTCAACAAAGTTCAACGAAAGTTAAGGCGCTTCCATGCCGCCAATCGGCTCCTTGGACTTGCCCCGAGACTCTCTTTGGAGCTCCTCATACTCTTGGGAAAAAGCCTGCAAAGAACCAAGACCAAAAGAAGTTAACACTAGCCACTTATCTCTCCATGGACAGAACATGCTTTTCAACACTGTTATTTATTGCTTGCATATCAAATCTTGAAAATTACCAGGATGTAGACCTTGAGCAGGCGCCTCTTTAAAAACTAAGTTTGCTAAATTTGAAAGTCTGGTCATAGAGATAAAAATCTCTAAATAGAAGGGCATCAATTCTGGCCCAATTATAGCATAATATTCTTTCTGACATTGTGACCTCCCTCAAAGTTGGAATGCTTTGAAACTGAAGGATATGGTAGAAAACATCAAAGCGTTTCTGTAGAGACTAAGTTTGTAGATTTGGAGTGAATATAAAGTGGTTAATAGCTCTCAGAAGTTTCTGCTTAGATTTAGAGAAGCACCTACTTTTCTGCTCTCGAGACCACTTTTACTTCCGATTGCGCTCACATTTGGTGGACAATAGTCTTCTCCGTTGCACTCCGTCTGGCACTAAGATTGGAAGATTTGAGGCAATTTCTTAAACTCTATGAGATTTTGAATTCGTGGCAATTTTTTAACTTACTTCTACACATTTCCCCTTATCAAGGATTAGGCTAGCCAAGAGGGTCACCACCACCTACAACCTTTGACTAGTCTTCTCTACATGAGTAGCAGCTGACTTGAAGCCTTTGGCTAGTCTTCTTTACATGTGTGACACCTAATTGATTGCCAAGACGTCGTTTTTTCTGTCGGGGGAGTGATGTAGTGATATGAGTTAGACTATGTTGGTTGGTTTTTGTACTTTTATGTCTTTTTATATTTGTAGAATAATTTTTTGTGAACTCAAGTGTGAATAAATACTCTTGTAACTTGATTCATGTCCTTTTAACTTTCTAGGGCATTTTTGAATGACCTAGAAGAATTCCATGGGGCAAAAGTCAAAACGACATGTGTACATTATTCTAGAAAGAGGTGGCACGTTTTGGGATGTGTTGGGGTGTCAACATATCAACATGCACCCTTCCTACAAGTTACTAGTGTAGCAAGTATATAATTAAGAGCTAGAACATAGAGACATTCTAGAATCAATCTTTGACTTGTCAAATTCAAGAATTGTATCTACTTTCAAGACCCCATCTCTCTTTCAAGAAGCTACCACATGTGTTCAAAGATGCTTGTTTTAAATAGTTTTATGTGTACACTTCAAACATAGACTGCGTTCGAAACACGTGTAACATATATCATCTTCGAACTACAATAAGGAGCAAACAACATGGTCCCAAATTTTGAAGGAACATTTTCGATGACACGTAAGGTGTTTCGGTACGACAAAACTAAGTCGCTCGTGTCAAACCATCTGCTTTAAATATCTCGTTTCTGCTCTTCTATCATCTGCTTTTTTTTTCGCTTGTCCTGTTTTAAATATGTATTGTTTATCGGAAGATAAGTATCTCCTTTTTAATGTTCAATGTAATTATATGTTCTATAAAACTTGGGGTTGTTTTTGAAAACGATTTCCACCATGCCAAGGTGCCCCCCAGGCAAGCCATGCAGAAAGAACAACGAGTCTCTTAAGAAAGAAAGAGCGCATACATGTCGTGGTTGTCAACTAGGTCTGGGTGACCTTGAGCACTGGAGGTGGGAATAAGCTAGTGCCGGACGTGAGCGACGAGATTGAATATGCAATGCGGGAAAGACACCCCCGGCGCTTACTGCTTAGAATGGAGTAGGGTCATGGATGTGCAAGAAAGAATGTGGGCTGAAAGTGTGCTGTAATGGTCAAGTTTGGATGCTTGAGAGCAACCGAATCAAGTAGACCTCCCATGCTTTATTTTCCTTTCCTATACCTATTTGACACTACTTGACTCGCTCGAGTGGGTCCTGGAATGGTCGTAGTTCTTTTAGCACGACATAATGATACTTTAGCCGGTTGGAGATAGTGCATGCATGCAAAGTGTTCGTCTGGGGATGACGGGCCAGGTACAATTCAACTCTTTTAGTTGTTTTTGGATTCAGGAGGCAATGCTTGGTGTGGATGCATATACATTTTTTCCCGAAGAAACTAATGTCACGGAGCAAAGTGAATCTGCTAACTACTGAGTGTTGACATCATTGAGCATATCTGCATCGTGACATTGAAGTATTTGTGACACGTTGGCCTGTACAAAAAGACAGTGTCAATCTGCTTCCTTTTCTCATACAGCAGTCAGTCTAATAACCTCACGCGTATAACACTAAGGAACTTAACAAGCAATACAAAAAATCACAACTTACTCCGTAGCCTAGCATTGAAGCTTTGGAATCCGGGATGGGATTGAGAAATTCCTGAATGTGCAACTCTTGGAACAAATTGCGATCCACCGTTTACTCTTATGCACCCAATGGACTGGAGCACAAGCATACCGGATGACATTCTGCTGGGCATACTGCGGCTGGCATCGCCTCGCAGGCACCGTGATGGGGATCTCAAGTGCATCTGTCGCAGGTGGAGGGAGCTTCTTCGTGGCAGCCTCGAGAGCTGCAAGAGCGTGCAGCTCTTACACCTGGCCGCAGCAGAGAGCGCAGACCCCGCCCTTGCCCTCAGCGTGCTGCAGCCCTTTCAGAGCCTGACACATGTCCAGCTTGGAGGAAGGGAAGGAGGGCAGGGAAGAGGCACTTCAATTACAGGAGCACACTGGGTCTCCCTCCTCAGGAGTCTTGCCGGGGGCGGCCTTCCCCAGTTGACCTCCTTTGACCTAACATTTGACGACGTCGGAGACGCGATGGAAAACCTCAACGACTTCCTCGCGAGGCGGACCAGCCTGCAGAGCCTGCGGCTCCGCTTCTGTCACCTGCTCTCAGAGAAAGACTTGCGGGACAAGTGGCGAGCGGTGCACGCCTCCCTGGAGGCCCTGGACTTCAGCAGGCTTTCTCGCCTCAAGCATCTCACGCTCGACTACCGGCGCATGTACGACCCCGTGATCAACGACCATGACATCCGAGGCTCCAGCCCCTACGATGCCATCCGGGGCTCGCGCGTTCCTGTGAGCAGCTTCATTCTCTCCCTCCGGCAGGCGCAGGGGCAGGCGCAGGGGCAGGAACAGGGACAGGAGCAGGGCCAGGGGCAGCGGCAGGGCCAAGGGCAGGCGCAGGAGCAGGCTCTGAATTCTGTGCTGAGGACCTTCGAGCTGCAAGTTTCGAGCGAGGCGCTGATGCAGGGACTGCCTGGGTGGCTGGGGGAGCTGCAGCCGCTCTTCAGCCTCTCCATAATTTGCACCGACAACAGGTTTGAACAGGGTGGAAACTCATGCACAGCTGGTGGAAACTCCAATTCATCCTGGGGTCCCTGCGCACTCTCCAGGAGCTCCTTCTGGAGATCCACCCCCAAGCCCTCTCTCGCTCCCCAGACTGGCTCTCCTCCCTGCAGGGGCTGTCCCGGCTGAAGCGCTTGCGGCTCCACGTGCACGGCAGCCCTCTGCCAAAAGTCCCACGCGTCTTACCAGGCCTGGAGGGCCTCGAGCTGAGGCTGGAGAGGGGGCCGTTCGGCGCCCCACTCGGCCAGATACCCAGCACCTACTTTGCATTTGCACCCAACCTGCGCTCGCTGAGCCTCTGGTCGTGCGATGCGCTGACCTGGCCGCTCCTCGTCGGCCTAACGCGGCTCACCTCACTGTCGTTAGGCTGCCAGATGGCGGGCCAGGTGTTGCCGACCTGCTGCAATGTTGGCGGCCTGCCCGCTTTGCGACAACTGGAGCTTCAGACTTGCCGGCTGCTGCCGATGGTGGAGGGCCTGTTTGGCCTTGGCCGTGCGACAGCTGGCGTCCTGCACTGCCAGTGCAAGGACGAGGTTGACCCTGTCAAAGTTGGAAGCTATGCGGAGGTTGTTCAGGCGGGGTGCCAGCAGGCCCTGTCCCCGGGCCGCGCTACGGCAGGCAGCTCTTCCAAGATACCAGGGTCCAGGTGGCACCAGGAGCTGCAGAGTGACGTTAGAAATTCAAAAGGAAAGTTGTCTAGTTGTTGAGAATAGGGGCCTGTCGCCTGTGCATGGTGCATGATTGCTGCTGCAGACTTGCAATCGCGGAATAATAACATTTTATCTGATGTCTATGAAGTAGCTACTATTTTGAGTTAAATATCTTAATTTGCTCTGTTCTTAATCCATATGCAAGTTTTTAGGTGACTCAAATTTGAAAGTACATCATCATCTACTTTATAATAGCTTTCATAATGCAGGACGTCAGAATAGTAAGTGCTGGAGATACGCTACGATTTCCTGAACCGCTTGCTGAAGCACACTTTTGTAATTTCTCACCTAATCAAGGCTCATATGCATTTGTTTCTAACATCGTCAGACTTGGTATAAATTGAACACATGTAGATCGTGGTGACTTGGAGCATAGTGAGGGTTCAATAAACCACTTAGAGGACCATATATAGCTCGTGCTTAGCTAGCAGCAATGTCCAATCTAATCCTTGAAAACGGGGGATTAAAGGTGTAATAAAAAAAGGGTGTCAGAGTTAAGGGAGACAGCGCGAGGATTATAGCAACGCTTGAGCCCATTGTTATACTTGTGGCGCATACGGAACAACAAAAGAGGCCTGCAGAAGGAGCCTGTAGGAATTTAGCCACTTAGATGTTTGCTGGCATGTACATCACTTGTTTAAGCGTGAGACAGGTTAAATTCCAGACAGATTTGGAGATCAATATCAACAATCATGTGCAGCCCGTAGTTCCGCTTCATAATTGGCATTTTCGCACAACAAAGGGCCCAAAACTTCTTTGCAACCTACAACCCTTCCACAAGCTTACAAAGTCACGCTTCATATATTAACAACTGAGTATATTAACGAGGTATGACTCTACTCCATTTTGCTGCAAATCTAAACCTAACCAAGATAGTCTTATCGCAGCGTAACGAGCCCTTTCCCCCTCCCTCTTCGTCCTCACCCTCCCCAAACTTCTGTGTACATCTTTGTTGGCAAAAACTGTCAGGCTTGTGACCAAGAGAATGTGTTCCACTGAATTTTGAAACTGCAATAAATGCACACCGTGAAGCTCAAGGCAAGCATGGTAGTCTTTGAAGCTACCTCGTTCATTTCATCTGCCCGCGTGCAACATTCCATCATTAAAACCGTAGAACCGCATACATCAACACAAATTCTGCTCCTACAAGCTTTTCCCGCGCAAGAATGTCTACTGAAGTAAGATAGTAAATGCCTGTCAATTCGCTCAAAAGCAAGTGCAGTATATGTGGAGCAGAAAACAACCTACTTTGAACTCACTGCTACAGGAGGAATATATAGGTGCTGATTTGCGCTCTCTCACTAGTCCTGCCAACTGGTCGCTGGCAGCTACAGGGCCTTTGCTTGTGTGAGCTTCACGGTGTGCCTCCATGTCGCCCCGCCTGCACAAGAACAAGAAAAAGAAATTGCATAGTAGAGCTTCTCGCTTCACACGCGCACACAGACACGCAGACCGGCGCCCAAGCTCATAGGGTTCTGCCCCCTTGACCTATCGCAGGATTACAAATCCGTTCAACCTCCGGAATTATTGACAGCCTCCAGTCTTCTCGTCATCAAGCAATCAGAAGCAGAAGCATAGGAACAGCGTTGCGGAGCCATTCCGAAACAATGTTAAGCCCTCCAGCTGGCAGCAAGTAGCACAGCCTTTCCAAAACGGCTTTGACCAGCAAGCAGCCCTGTCAGCACAACACAAGCTAAGCCTTACCAAAATCTTAAGACTGACACGAAAGCAAAAGGAAGAAAAAAACCTCTTAACCCTGAACCTGACTACGCCTCTCGTCGCCGCTCCTCAAGACTCCGCACAACCTCACAATTGCCATCCTTGCAGCCTGACAGCCTGACAGCCAGAGTGCAGGGAGGGGGGACCCAGTGAGCCGCCGCCCACATCCCTCTCCCTTCTCCCTCTCGCTCACGCTATCTCCCTTGATCCCCCTTCACACTGAGCACGGACCCAGAATGGTTCACACCTCACAAGACGCAGCCCCACCTTGCTCTAATGAATACTCCAAAGTGTACCGCCGTATCAAGATCCGCCCTCCTCCCCGGCCCCCACACCTCACGGCCACCATTGGAACCCTCCTTCTAGTGAAATGCTGACCACCTATAAGCTCCAGTTTCCGAAAGGCAGTCAGTGACGGAGTCAGCACAACTGCATGTGTGAAGCAATCCCGCGTGAGCGGCAGACCCCCTCCTCCCCTCAACAAGCCCTAAAGGCATTCCTCTGATTGCGGAGTCACCCCGCGCCTCCTGGTGCCACCTGGCCCCTGGTGTCTTGAAAGAGTTGCCTAACGCGGCCAGGTGTCAGGCGCTGCTTGCATCCCGCCCTGACGTACACCGCATGGCTTTTAATTGTGACGGGTTCAGACTCGTTCTTGCACTGGCAGTGCAGGGTGACAGCTGTCGCTTGGCCCAGGCCAAACAGGCCCTCCACCAGTGGCAGCAGCCGGCAAGTCTGAAGCTCCAGCTGTCGCAGAGCCGGCAGGCCGCCAATGTCGCAGCAGGATGTCAGCCCCTGGCCATACGCCACCTGGCCGCCTATCTGGCAGCCTATTGACAGGGAGGTGAGCCGTGTCAGGCCGGCGAGGACCGGCCACGTCAGCGCACCGCGCGACCAGAGGCTCAGCAAGCGCAAGTTGGGTGCGAACGCGAAATAATTGCGGGACATCATCGGTTCCGGCGGGGACCCTAGCGGGAGGTCGAGCGCCCCCGCCCCTGCCCCCCCTCCTTCCAGCCTCAGCTTCAGGCTCTCCAGGCGGGGGAAGGTGCGGGAGACTGCCGGCAGGGGGCTGCCGTCACGCATGTGGAGCCGCAGGCGCGTCAGCCGGGGCAGATCCAACAGGGAGGAGAGCCAGTCCGCGCAGAGGCCTCGGGGGTGGACCTCGAGAGAGAGCTCCTGCAGCGTGTGCAGGCCCTTGAGGGAGCCGCAGAGGTGCCACCAGCAGTGCGTGGGGCCGCCGGCGGAGCAGTCACCAGTGCAGATGGCAGAGACGCGCGAGAGCGGGCGCAGCTCCCCCAGCCACGCCGGCAGCCGCTGCGCCTGCGCCTCGCTGGGGAGCTTCAGCGCAAAGGTCTTGACCGCAGACCAGAGCCTCCCCAGCTCCTGCTCCTGCCCTACCTGCCTCTGATGTTGCCCCTGCCCCTGCTCCAGCTCCTGCTCCTGCCCCAACCCCAGCCCCAGCCCCTCGTCTAGCTCTTGCCCCTGGCCCTGCTCCTGCCTCTGCTGCTGCTGCTGCTGCTGCTGCTGCAGCTCCTGCTCCGTCTGCTCCCGTCCCTGATGCTGCTCCTGCTCCTGCCCCTGCTCCTGCTGCTCCTGCTGCCGGTGCTGCTGGAGAAGGAGAAGGGAGCGGCTCACGGGGACGAGGGAGCCTTGGAGGGGGCGCTCGTAGAAGTCGAGGGAGTCGTACATGCCGCGGTAGTCGAGCACCAGATGCTCCAGCCGGGGGAGCCTCCCAAAGTCCAGCGCCTCCAGGTAGGCGTGGAATGCTTGCCAGCTGTAACGGGGGCACTGCCGCGAGAGCACATGGTGCAAGCCGTGCCAGCTGTACCGGGGGTGCTGCCGCGAGAGCACGTGGTGGAAGCCGAGCCGCAGGCTCTGGAGGGCAGTCCGCCTGGCGAGGAAGGAGGTGAGGTCGCAGAGCGCGTCTATCCCGTAGTCGAGCGTTAGGTCAAAGGAGGTCAACTGGGGAAGGCTGCCCCCCGCAAGGCTCCGGAGAAGGGCGCCCCAGCTTGACCCCGTTGTCGTTGGCGGACTGCCAGCTGTCCCAAGCTTGACATGCGTCACGTTCTGGAAGGGCTGCAGCGCACTGAGGGCGGGGGTGGCGTCTGCACTCTCTGCTGCTGCTGCCAGCTGAACGAGGCGCACGCGCTTGCAGCTGCTGCAGCTGCTGCGGAGAAGCTCCCGCCACCTCCGGCAGACGCACTTGAGATCTCCTCCATCGCGATGCCTGCGGGGGGACGCCAGCCGCAAGACGCGCAGCAGAAGGTCGTCCAGAATGCTTGTGGTCCTGTCCATCGGATGGATGAGATCACGCGGTGGGTCGCTTGCCTCTTGATTGAGTAGAGCTGGAAACAAATCAATTGGTATGGCGTGAGGTTATAAGCAGCAGTCATAAGCCCACGAACTACTCCAGAGCAGCATGTCTTACCTTCATAATGCTAGGAATCCAAATATGAGGAGCAGCAGATGGAAAAGTTAGATGCCTTCAGGAAGATCAAACCTGTTCTCGAAAACCGGGATCAAATTCTCAAATACATGCTGAAAAGATGCAATCATCACGGTGGGCCAGATATTTCAGCGCCGAACTGCATGTATGCGTCTTAAGAGGACGCAGACACGCTGCGGTGTGACATTCAACATCTCTCAAAAACACGTCACGGCGTGCGCTCATCACACCTGGGTGTTAGCTTCTGGACCTGAAAGTCTTCGAGAAGTGGGCGTTAATTTATCGTGTGGTTACGCTGATGTCTGTTAAAAGAGACGCGCAGGAGCACCTTTACGAGGTGAAATGCATGATAGATTCTTTGCACGCTGCATGGTCTATTTGGGATGGTATCTAGAATGGCGCTCAATGACGAAAGTTCCTCAAAGTAACCCCTCCACGTAAGATGCAGCATGATGCTACAAACTCAAAGCTAAACCTTCAATTTTCGTGAGCAAAAAAAAGCGTGTTGGAGATTCGTACTGGCGCCAGGACGGCCCTGGAAGGCTGGCCTAGGTCTTGCATGCATAATTACTCATCAGCATGCAAGCATGCCTGCCTTGCCTGAAGTGGCCTGTATCACTATTTCGCCGAAGTCATCGGGTAAACTATTATACATGCTGGGCGATGTCGCGACTGTCTGTAGGTTTCAGTTACCGACGCTGCAGGAAGTATAGCGACTACCACAATTAAACAATAAAAGTCTTGTTTTCTGTAGGCGCCGCTAAGCGAAGCCATGTCAGAACCGCGTCCGCGTCACTCCTATCCAAGTCAGACAAGGCACTCAAATATTAGAAGGGAATAAAATGGAATAAAAAGTGGAACTCTTATCGATGACGAAGTGTTAGCTCGTTCAGTTGCTTTAGCAAGAAGTAAAGCGAATTAGCAAGAAGCGAAGCGAGGCTGCAGGCAAGGTAGTTGTCTTCTTATTTTTCAGCTCGTTATATGTAGTGGTTACGAAAACACTGATTTTAAATTAATAAAATATGGCTGTCTTTACCCGTAAAGCATGCTTTTACATGCTTCTGTTGTTCCTCACGAGGGCGGTGGATGGCCGGTCTCGTCTCTTTGCGGAGCAGGATGATAAGCCTGCGCTTCCTTTCGTTCTTTTCCACGGTATTCGCATCTACAACTAGGATTTTCATGCAAATTGCCTCTTTCCTGAGGGCCTGCTACCAAAGAAGCGTTTCCTTGATTGATGTCATGTAGGCCATGATAAGAGGAGATTAGTTAGCTTGAGCTTACACGTGGCTCATGATGCTCCTTAAGGTCTCTGATTGTTCTACTTGTCGGCACAGCTACTATCGCTGTCAAAGCTGCTATTGCTAGAGCCCTGGGTCTGAGTGCCAACACTCTTGAGCTCTTGTTTGAAAGCTTTTGTCGAATACACATTTGTGCTTGTTGTTGCGTCCGTTTTTGGGGAGACACGAGTATACTCATGCTCTCTGCTGGGTGTGCGACAGGCATTTTGAGACATGAGTGTATACATGCTCGCTATTTGATGGATGTGTGTCAGGTATTGGAGACGAGTGCGCCCGGACTGCTGTAGCCAACTTCGTGAGCCGTCTCTCGCGAGACTCTGGTGCAAATGGCACCTGCATGTAAGCTGGCTCTATTTCGTTTGCCTCCAAAAGCCTGCTTAGGGGGGAGGGGAGTAATGTTTTGTGGGCACCCGCAGGGGGAAGGGCGGCTGGGGGGGGTG
>WELA01012722.1:1511922-1525039 GCA_009602735.1 Mesotaenium endlicherianum
TTTTCCCGCTCCCTCCTCCCCCCTTTGCCTTCGCATGTATGGTTCTCCTCTCTCTCTCTCTCTCTTTCTCTGCCTCCAGCATTACATAGCCTCTCTTTCTTGCTCTTTCTCCCCCCTGCTCCCTCCCCCCCCGGCCAAGGATTCACTGCTTGTGCTTGTACGAGCGTACGTTGGCAAGGCACTCTTCTGCGGGGGGGCATGGTGCCTGATGCCGCTCTAGGATTCTAAGGCCCTTTTTTCGGGCACCTCGTCTGACGTATTGTTTCTATTTATACCTTTCTGGTGTATGGATTTTGCGGAAAGCAACTGCTGCTGCTCCTGCTGCTGGCTGCGGCCCCTGCTGCTACTGGTAACTGCTGACTGCTGCTGCTGCTGCTGCTGCTATTGCGGCGGGGGACGCACGCAGGTGCACAATTTTGTGTCCATGGGGGGCCCTCACGCCGGCGTTGCCTCCACGCCCCTCTGCCAGGTGCTGCTCTCCCCTTGCTCCTTCTGCTCCCGCGCTCACACTCTGTTCGTGCACCCCCACTCTCTCTTTCGGCTCAAGCTTTGCTGCACTCGCGAGACGAGAAGGTTGACCTTCAGACTCGCTGTGGGCTAGTACTTTTCCCTCTGCTTTCGTTCTTTCCCTCCTCCTTTTTCCTCCTTTTTCCTCCTTTTTCCTCCTCCTTCCTCCGTCTCCTATCTCCTCTTCCTCCAATCTCCTTCTGCCGCTGCCTCCTCTCCTCTTGTCCTCTTCCTCTGTCCCCTTCCTCTGTCCTCTCCTGTATGATCTCCCGCGTTCCTCTTTCTCCGTCTCCCCCGTATTCCATTTCCTCGTGCCCTTGCCCCTTCGTGCTCCTATCCACGCTTCCTCTTTTGCCTTGCCTCGCAACTAAGCAAGCAATCCACGCAAGCGCTGGCGAGAATTTTATCGCTAGCACTGCTATGAGTATAAAAACACTTGACGAGCAATCGGGCTCCTCTTGCGAAAATGTCCTCGCAGTTCAACGAGCCCAAGGCAGGGCACTCCCTTTTCTTCTCGTTAAGACAGCGGGTCCCCGTTCTGCTGACTGATGCTGATCCACTCGTGCAGACGCCGGCCCAACCTGAATCGGTCGGACGAGAGTGGCCATGGCTGTCTCTTCTCGGCAGTTTTTTGGTCTGGAGTATGATGTAATGTAACGTGGTGTGAGGTGATTATATGTGATTCGATTTGATGTGATTCACACTGATTCAATTTGAACCCATTTGATATGGTTTGGTTCGATGTGATGCGATGTGATGCGACGTGGCGTGGGATGTGGCGGCGGGGGAGCAGCGGCCGGCATTCTGCCGTCTGATCGACGCCGTCATCTCGCTCGGCATTTACACCCCCTATGTCCAGGTCAGCGCCACCTGGCACCACCGGCACCTCTTCATCAGCACAGCTTCATCCACGCCTGCTACATGTGTCTGGTCCAAGACACGCACATGCCCGTGCTCGCGTGCGTGCATGCACGCGTGGATGCATGCATCTGTCCAGGTGGCACGGGGGCCGTTCTGTAGATCTGTTAGCTATCAACAGCTGTTCACAGCTGTGAGGTGCCAGCTGGCAAAGCCGGAGGGAGGCTTGTGCTCTAGTGCCGCCACCAAAGCGATCCACTGCTGGACAGGGGCGGGTTGGGAGTTAGAGAAGTGGGGTGGGGCGGCGCCGGGTGTTTTTTTGGGGGNTGAGCCTCACGTATTATATCAGGAGGCATTATACTGCATCAGGAAAATACTGCATTATACTGCATCAGGAGGCCTATACTGCATCAGGAAAATATAATATCAACCTATACTATATCAGAGCTTGCTCCCACGGCGTGCCTCTATGCTATCACGTACCACACAACCTTCCTAAAAAAAGTCCAAGTTTCAAAACGGGGCCTCCAGAAGAGCACGAAGGCTCGTACCTCAGCTGCGCCGCGGAAGCCCAGCCTCTCCGAGGGCTCCGCTGCCAGCAGCCTGCCGCCCGCAACCGCGCCCCCACCCCCACCCGCACCCGCACCCACACCCGCACCCACACCAGCAACCGCACCAGCACCCGCACCAGCATCTGCACCACCCTAAGCTCGCCCACGCGGCCCTCACTACAGGTGCCCGAGTACCAGGGGCAGCTCGACGTGAGCCCATTATGGCCTGCAGTAGCGGTGCACAACGATCCAGGGCAGCTGAGGGGAGCTCGGCCGACCCGTGACTCAGCAGAGCTTTTCTCCCGAGTGCTGCAGGAGGGCCTGCTGCTGGAGTGTTGCAACCAGCCCCCTAGTGACAGTTGGCACTCTTGGCTGCTTGACAGAATCGCTTGCACTTTGATGGACGGGCGGATAGTCGCTGCGCTCAGCACAGTGAGGGGTGCAACTCTGGTGTCTTGGGGGCGGCGGAAGGAAGGGTCCAGGAAACCTCGCTGGGGAGTAGGAAGCATGAGGCACTATGTTTGTCTCTTCCCCCCCCCCCCCCCCCCCCCCCCCCCCCCCCCCCCCCCCCCCCCCCCAATNTGCTTGATTGCTTGTTTGCTTGCTTGTTTGCTTGCTTGTTTGCTTGCTTGTTTGTTTGTTCATGAGGACTGTTGCACGCGGAGCAGGAGCCTCTGTCAGGCGGACGCCTGCTTCCCCACTCTTTCTCTCTCCACTCCTCTCTCTGACGCACGCTTATTTTGGACTCATATGTGCAGAGCCTGCCGGCCTACTACAGGGGCTGCCAGTTCCTGCCGCGGCTTAACAATGAGGTGGCGGGCCGGCGCAACGCCACCTACAAGGCGCGCTTCTCGGCGCTGCACCGCCTCCACCTCATCATGGTGTGTTTCGCTTCGCTCTGCTTTGCCGCTCTCGCAGTGCTGCTGGTTGTGCGTGGCGTACACGCACACGCGCACGCACACACACACGCACACAGATGCAGGCGTTGGGCTCTGCTCTGCTGCTCTCCTTTGTGCCGGTTGTGCGTGGCGTACACGCGCACGTGCACGCACACGTAAGCAGGCGCTGCGCTCTCTCTGCCGCTCTTCCGCTGATTGTAATTGTGTGTCGCGCTCGCGCGCACGCGGAGGCTCGCACGGACGCGGGCGCGCATGACCGCACACGCGTGCTCCCTCTCTCTCTCTCTCTCTCTCTCTCTCTCTCTCTCTCTCTCTCACACACACACACACACACACACATACACACACAGGCTTGTAGTTACATGGATGATCGTGTGGCAGGGGTCTAGATGCGCACAAACATGTGTGTCTCTTGTGTATATGTGTCTACGCGTGTCTGAGTCTGGTGTGTGTGTGTGTGTCTGTTTGCGTACTGTTCTGATGCGCTGCCCTTCTAGAACCTAGCGTGCGGATACAGTTAAGTTATCCTCGAGTGACCATGAGACATACATTTGCATACATGGTACACCTGTTCCATGGTTTTGTAACGGGTGCCCATTTGGGGATCAGGTGGGGACCTGCTCGTATCTTACTTTTATGCTCTTCTTTTTTTTTGGTGGCCTCCCTTCAGATTGAGTCCGCTGCATTACACGTTGACTGGGTACAGTTAGCTGATCTTGCTGATCAGTATTCTTGCTGTCTTGGATACGCGGCAGTTCAAGGCGGACGCCGTGCTGTTCCCTCGAGAGACTGCCCTGTTTGGGTTCTATCCTGGCAACTGCTTGGACAGAGTGGTTGCGGCAAACGAGGTACGCGCACGTGGCACATGTGCAGAGCCTTCCTTCCCTCTTCTTTCCGGCCTCAGCACAATCTTCCCAGGTTTTTGATTTGAATTGTCCTTATCAGTAAGCTTCTGAGTGGGGGGGTTGAGAGCTCTTTCTGACTCAGTTCTGCTCAAGCGGGGGTGTTTGCAGCTTCATCAGCATTTCGGTTGTGTTAGCTATCCTGTTGTTTGAGCTGTGTGCAACTGCACTGGTCTCTGTTCACGAGCTGTCGGTTGCGGGTATTGTGCTGGCGTCTGATTGTCCACTTGATTGGGCTAGTAAGAAACTTTTTGGCAATGCTTGTAGTTATCATCTCGGACTTAAACGGTGTGTTATGGGGCACCGGGTGCAGACCGACCTCTACAAAGAGGACTGGATTGGGTTGAGGGCTCTCGACGAAGCGGGCAAAGTTCAGTACATCACTGTGCCTGGAAACCACTTGGAAGTTACAGAGAAGACTGTCACAGACTTCGTGCTTCCACTTCTAGTTCCGGACAACAAGTCTGATTTGTTGAAGAAGAGCTTAAGTAGTGAGCTAGCGTTCAAGCCTGCTGTGAGGCGAGACGAAGGTATCCAATTACAAACTTTGTAAGTTTCATGAGAGCTTGGATTGACTAAACAGAAACTGGCTAGCACTGCGCCTCTTCAACACGAGCTGTCTGATACATTACCATGGCCTGGATTTTTTCCTGGATATTTAACTTCATGGTGCGATTATTTGGATTTGGCTTTTCTTAGCTGAAGTGCATGCACTACGAAATTCTGAAGGTGATCAAAGGTTGCAACTTCCAAAATTCCTAAGTCATTGGGCGTTACAGAAATGAACCCCAGGAAGGTCTTGTCTGTAAAAGGAAATTGATGACTTACTTGTCCCACAAGATATTAAAAAATTGGCCCCGTGATCACGAAAGCCCTACTAGCCACGTACATGCAAGTCAGAGGGATTACAATGGATGCTAAAATTGACCAGTGAAGCCTCTACATTTTTTTGATATTACAAGTATTGCGAGTGCCACCAGAATCAGTTTAAGAATAATTGTGTAATTATTACGATTATAAGGTCATTGTGACCAGTCAGAAGGAGTTACAGCTAGATGTACATCTTATCTACAAAAAGGTTTGGGGAGATTGAGACCTCCCCAATCATACAGCTTTCTCCCTGACGACAGCTACAGCCGGCTCCTCTGCTGCAAGGTCAAACATGCGCTCTAGGGCATGCATGTTGGTCAAAGTCTCACTGACTGTCCGGGCGTCGCTGCCGTCGCTTCTAAGGTGGGTCATGGGGCCATGTAGGATCTTGTTTACAATACCCTTTGATAACTCCTCAACCAGCTTGCGCTGCTTTTTGGACATCTCCTCGTTTCCAAGCTTGCTCAAACACTTCTCGAGCTCAAGCTGACGAATGCTTTCCACCTTTTGCCTCAGCTTCTTGATTGTGGGAACAGTCTCTAAGCTATCCCTCCACGCCTCAAAGGCCAACAGTTCCTCCTCAATTAGGGTCTGCGCCTCATCAGCCTTCCTTCTCCTCTCATCCTTGTTCGCTGCTACGACCTCCTTCAGGTCATCTACGTTATATACTACAGCGTTCTGAACTTCAGCTACACACGCGCCCACGTTGCGGGGAACGGATATGTCGACGAAATGACGCACACCATTGGAGATGGCGCATGCACCAGGGAGGTCAATGATATCCTCCTTCATGTACAGCGGGACCTCTGAGGCTGTGCTTGTGAAGACCACATGTGCTTCTGCTGTGCACATCATCAAGTCTGGGAGAGGCTTGTAGATGATCTGAGCATCAGGGAAATCTGACTGCAGCTCCAGAACACGGCCTTCGGATCTGTTCACGATGATCATTCTTGTGCATCCCTTTGAAATCAGATGCTTGACAAGCAACCGGGACATTTTTCCAGCTCCTACGATCATGACATTCGCATCCTTCATCTTACCCTCTGGTAGCTTCATAACTGCTAGCTCCACTGCCGCTGAGCTAACCGACACAGCTCCCTGGCAGATGCTGGTTTCCGTGCGGACGCGCTTTCCAGCAGTGATTGCCTGCTTGAATAAACCGTTCAAGTTCCTACCAAATCCAATCACCCCCTGCCCAACCTTCAGCACCTGTTTGACCTGCGACAGAATCTGGCCTTCTCCCAGTACCAACGAGTCCAAGCCGGAAGAGACTCTTAGGAGATGTTGTGTGGCATCGTGCTCTCTCAACATAAATAAGTGAGGCCGCAACTCTTCGATATCCAATCCACTTGTCTGCATAAAGACAACGTAGAAAATCAAGCTCAGCTTCCAGGCCAGATCAAGTAGTTGCTGTTTTTTTCAAGATCCACCAATGCATAACCTTACGAGGTCCATGACTTGAACTGCACCATATTGCTCAATTTAGCTGCAAATACAACCCATAGCTTCCACAAATAACAAAAGCCTATTCAGCGTGAAGGAAGACAGAAACCAGCAGCCTTTTCCCTGAAAAACAATACATCCTCTAATCCATGCAGTTACAAGCCCAATCCTTCAAAATGGTCTTCACGTGCAGGTTAAACCCCTATCACACAGTATATCAGGCTCGCAAAAGACAACGAAATCTTACCCGAGACATCCATTCAGTGACCTCCCTCACCCCCCTGTGCCAAGAAAGAGCTACCACATAAATCTCCATGCGGTTGCAGGTACTTAAAACAGCTGCCTCTTCAATATGAGGGAAGCTGCAAAGTTCTTGAATGGCACGTGGCCATTCTGCCTCCGGCACTGCCAGCTTCTCTCTCATTTGGACTGGTGCAGTATGTACACTGAGCCCAATCACCATTATGCTGCTCTTCTCACTAGTGTAGCCTGCACATCAATGAATTTACTTCTTCAGCCAGCGCTTTCGTGAGTAGACATGGCAGACTTTCCAAACAGAGCTTTACATAACCTTGCTTTCTACGCAAATACGCAAATAAAACAACACCATAGCAGTTGTCCTCGCCATTTGCCAAACACGTCACACGAAATCAATGACGCGCATGCGTTGTGACGTAACCCCTCTTAACCACAAAAGTATACTAAAAAACATGCCATCCAGTGTAGCTCTTGTGATTTGAACAAACAACAGTACAGCCTCTCTATCTCAAATAAAGGTTGGTAAGGAGTGGGGTTCTGGTGGTGAACATAATGTCTTAAGTATTAGCTTCAACCCATGAACAGTATCTGACTATTTAAAGCAAGCTCACTTACGATTAGCACCGGAAATCCTCAGCTGCTCCAAAGCTGCAACACTTGCAGCCTTCAACTTATGGCTGGTCGGTAACTCGGCACCTGAAGCACGAACATTCTGAGACCTGGACTTGACCGGAGCTGCCTGTTGAAGCGACAAGAACTGGTTCCTCTCGACATCTCCGGAAAAGAGATTGACTTTCAGGCTAACTTTGCCACTGCTTACGCGGACAGACTCTTCTGAGCGGGAAGCTGAATTTAGTGACAAAGCATGAACTAAAGACACGCCACTGCAAGAAGACATAATAGCAGCAGCCATGGTTAAGACCAACACGGAATGATAGTGCAGAAGAGCATACAGATGGGAGAGATGGATGACCAGCTCTCACCCTCTCAACTTCGAGGGCGGCTTGTGAAGAGATAATAATCGGACACACAGGGATCTCGGTGTCTATCACAGGAAGGAATACGTAACTACATCCGCTTCGTCACCGGGTTTCGACTTGTAATCCTCTTATATATAAATCGGTCCAACGTGATCAGATGGCAAATTGCAGCAAATTGAGGACCACAATTACAGATCGTAAGCCCCTGCGAGCGGGTACCTGAAGCCCTCCAACAAATATTCCCTGTTTTCGGTAATTAAAAATGCGTGAGGTAACTCTAGAAATGAACAACAAGCCGAGGAAGTCGAGGGGTGCCTCTGATTGGTGGTCGAAAGTTTCTCTATCTGCGAGTGCCTTCTGGACCAATAACGAGCTGTCGATTTAAATACGGAGGTAAAAAAGTGCTCGCATTTAGAAGATGCGCCACACTAGAAAGGATTCTTAACCGGTTGTAACACTTGTGACGGTCTGCAGGCTGGCTTGTGCGACGAAATTGCAGGCTTTCTACGACCTTCTGTTGACGGCAAAGCTATTAATTTGCCCTGGATTGCCCGTCCAGAAAAGCTTATGGGCAGTTCCATAGCTCAAAATACAATAACTCGCGAGCGCACCAGGGCTTCAAGATATTATAGTAATCTGCATATGTCATCGAAAGCCGTTTAGATTCCTTGTAGGTGTGGTCGACATCGGACCTCAGGTGCTCATGCGCGTATGTTGCTGGATATCATCAGCTGGCATCCATTCTCGCGTGGTGTGACAACAGCCAGTGGCGACATGTGACATCCTGAACTGGATACGATAATGTGCGATAAGCACTGGCAAATGTGTCTCAGCTGGTCTCAGCCAAGTCGAAGCAGACCCAGTCACCCAGGCCTCTCTAGAGAGTCGAGACAAGGACACAAGGTCACAGATGATCGACCTCCGAAAAGCCAGGATAATGAAGCCAGTGCTGACCGCCTTCGTGGTCCGGAATTGACTGCGGTGATCAGAGGTGATATTCCGGTTTATACTGCGTGAGCATTGGCGTGCTTCTTCTGGCTTGGAAGTTGGTGGTCGCTAAATAGTCATTTTCATTTTCTATCCAAAACAATTACGAGGAATTGCGATCCTTCTGTGCGGCCCAATTTTCAATATGTATTATTGTATATTATCTGATGCTAAGCATATTCGGGTACGTCTCTTCTGCACATTTACTGATACCAACTGATACGCATCATAACTGGCGTGACAACCTGATCACGTGCATCATATTTGTCGCGACAGGACTGCAATCATTCCCGCCAACGGACTCACGTTTCTTTTCGAATGGCCGGAATAGCGGAGCCGTTACAGGTTGTTACTCGTGGTTCCTACCTAAAAGCTTTGTACAGGCTAGTAGAACAGAGCTACCTAAACAAATGACCAGTGACCAGACTTGACCAGATCAGACCATGCAGAGCTAACCTAACTTCCGGTGTTCTACTTCAGGGCCTAGGTAGTTCGTCACTTCACTTTTACAAGGTTGTGTGTTCTCTTGCACTAGTGTCCACCTTTAGTGCACATCGCCTGCCAACTCCACCTGAAGTGAGAAAGAGTCCAAACGCAACAACAAACTTGGTAATAATCTCTATAGTGCAACATACTTGTTTCTGGTTGTGACCAGACTGTTCAAGGTTGCAGAAACACGCACGCCCAATCTTATAGCTGATATTTATGAGTGTGTTGCCCCACGTGTGCATGTGAGGGGATGTATCTAGCATAGTTGAGACTTTAATTGTCTTATGCCCATTACAAGGTGGTGCCAAGACTTTACATAAGTCAAGATTAGAAGCAACATAATTGAAGGTATAAACAAAACATTCAAGGCTTTTTATCCTTGATTACCATCATGTCTTGATCTTAGCCCTGCGGAACTGAAGTAGGGGTATGAAACATAAGGGGGTAGTTCAGCACTTAACGTACAGTAACCTTGCTTCCAAGCGACAACTTCTAGCTCTCTTTGGAGAGCTTACCCTACTGGTTCCTGGCAACGCTATCTAACTATCAAGAACCACGTTACATGAAGAGAAACAGATGCATGCTATGCAACGAGGGCCATCACGATAAATGACGCAAAGATATTCTACTACAACTATATCAAATCGCAAATCAGTGCTGAATTAAATTAGCACCTACATCACATACTGGAGAAGAATTTTGTTGACCCTGTTGACTAATTCCCCTCTGACTATGACTAGCATTTACTTCTCTACAAGCTAATCGCAGCAAGAGGCTGACAAGGGTAGGTCCGTGGTCTCATGTAAATTCCACGCCGTTGTAATTTTAGTCTAGTAATCCAGTAATCTCTTTATCTAGAAATCTTCTGAGTGCCCCACATTGATACATATGATCCCACTTGCAGATGCCGTGCGAATGTCAGACGGATTCACTCTGCATTTCATGTACTCTATGCGTGTGCATATATATGAATACATACACAGACATAAACGCACATGCGCATGCATAAATATGCACAGTCTTGTTGCTTGCTTATCAATGCGACACAGAAAGGAAGGCAATGCGATGAGCACATGCACATATGCATAAATGTACAGCCTTGTTGCTTGCTAGGCTCAGGCTCAGGCCACGTCAGCGCGCCAGCGCGCACGCACATGTCAGCCCAAGTTATCAGCTCGCCAACACTCGGCTGCCCCAGCATATGCCTGAACGGCGCATTCCCCTCACGAGCTACCTTCCTTGACCTGCTCAATTGAGCTGGTGGCCTTCCCTGTGTGAGTTCCATCTTAGCAACACATGCTGCTAATTCTGGTGTTTGCTGCGACGAATCTTGGCGAACAGATTATGGTGCAGCAACGCTGCAGCCGTGTAGGGGTCCTAACTCCAAGTGAAAGGGGCAGAATGCCCTAGTGGAAGCGTTGTGACTCACGAGGAAAGGAACTAGTTGCAATCATATTGAAGAGTGCAGCCGCATATCACTAAGAAAGCTTAGGAAAAATACTCAATATTTTGAGTAGCAAGAAACTGCTCATAAATGATGTAGAATGGGAAGGCCTTGTCATTACAAACCCGTAGAAATTTCCGAAAACTGATAAGAAACAAAGAAGTTATGCCTATTAATAATTTTCTGCCTAAGTGCTCCTCCCTAGGAGGAAGCTACGAATTTTCCTAAGTGTTCGTCAAATCGTCCCTTGTAGGATATTTGTGAGTAAGCCATATCAGTCTAATCTGACGTGTCGAGCCGACTTGACGTCCACATACATGCATCGACATTACTAGAATATTCTATCTTAGACGCGCTAGGCATAACCGAAACTTCTAGGTAAATCGACCTAGTCGGCACTCCGCGTCAGCCGAACTTACTTGAAGGTTCGAGTTCATTTTAACGGGCCAGATCGCTCGACGCTGTCGGTCAATCCGACGGTCGCGTTCATCGCGAATTAAGGACAGTTGTCAACCGACCTCAAAACTAATTAAACTTCAAAAATCCATAAGTCTCTTAATACTTGACCAAATTTGATGAACTTTATTTCAAAATGACCACAAAATGCACTCTACACTGTTGTGCCTAACACTGTTGGTCCCTTGGCACGTGCGTAACCTTCCAGCACGTGTGCCTTCGACCTGGTCGATGTGTCGGTGGCCCTCCTCACGTGTGGGCAAACATTGTAGTGAAACAGATAGATAAAGTACTTAGTAAAACAGAATACTTTATCTATTCAAGACAAGGATCTTTGAACACAAGTGGTAGCTTCTTGAAAGAGAGATGGCATCTTGAAAGTTAATATATTTCTGGATTTTGGCAAGTACAAGAGTGATTCTCGAATGTCTTTCTATGTTTTATGTAGTGATTTGAGTTATTATATATTAGTTCGCATATATTTTAATGTTTTCAAATATATTTGGAGTAGTATTGTGTGGAGTCAAGTGTGAATAGGTACTCTAGTAACTTAGTTCATGTCCTTTGAACCTTCCAAGGCATTTTCGAAGTTAGAGGAAAGACCTAGAAGAACTCCATGTGGCAAAAGTCAGATGTGCCATTTTTAGGTCAAAAGGACATGTGTACATTATTCTAGAAAGAGGTGGCAAGTTTTGGGATGTGTTGGGTGCCAACACATCAACATACACCTTCCTAGAAATTACTTATGTAGCAAGTATATAAACAAGAGCTAGAACATAGAAAGACATTCGAGAATCACTCTTGTACTTGCCAAAATCCAGAAATATATTAATTTTCAAGAAGCCATCTCTCTTTCAAGAAGCTACCACTTGTGTTCGAAGATCCTTGTCTTGAATAGATAAAGTATTCTGTTTTACTAAGTACTTTATCTATCTNAATGATTTCACTACATCTAGCTCTTGTTTATATACTTGCTACATAAGTAATTTTTAGGAAGGTGTATGTTGATGTGTTGGCACCCAACACATCCCAAAACTTGCCACCTCTTTCTAGAATAATGTACACATGTCCTTTTGACCTAAAAATGGCACATCTGACTTTTGCCACATGGAGTTCTTCTAGGTCTTTCCTCTAACTTCGAAAATGCCTTGGAAGGCTCAAAGGACATGAACCAAGTTATTAGAGTACCTATACACACTTGACTCCACACAATACTACTCCAAATATATTTTGAAAACATTAAAATATATGCATACTAATATATAATAACTCAAATCACTACAAACATGGTTGATCGACCTTCGCACGTGTGTCGGTGACAAGCCTTACCAAGGTTGACCCATCCCTGGGCTCCTGAACTTGCACCATGCAACCATGACCAACACTCAGATGAATGTTCTCCTTCACCCAGCTCTCACCATCTGCTTATTCTAAGACTTAACAGAAAATTTTAAAAATACTTGCCTTGCCTTAATTCCTCTTACAAGGACGGAAGTCTCTTACTTCCACATAGGCTTTATGCCTTAAGGTTCTTTGGAAAACAGGCGAGCAAATTGTAGTTTGCAGACATCACACTCTAAGCAACTTGACATACAACGTCAGATTCAGAGAAAATCGCCCTTCAGGCTTTCGCTTAACTTTCACAAAGTCACAGCTTACAAAACTCTGAAACTACAAGTCTATGCTGGCCTGAGTCAAGCTCTTCACTTAACACCGCGCCTTAACAGTTCTTCACTGCCAGGCTAGCCTCACTCACTTCTTCACTGAGAGCTTTATCTGCCAATACTACCCTCTCTCTTCGAGATGCGAATGCGACTTATGAGAACTTGGAAACTAACACACAACTCACCATTTTAAGGCTGCTTCACACACACTTGTGGCGTTCGGCCGAATCTGTGCTTATCTCCTAGCAGATTCTATTCTGCAGTTCTCCTACTTTCAACAGTGAGATTCCCTCTTGGGAACTCCTACAATCCTAACTTATCTATGATACACTGAGAAGAATCGTCAGCGTCGGCAGAAGCGTGGGGCCTCGGCTCTCCAATGGCCTTGGAACTCCTTCTTCTTCGCGCCCTTCTTCTCCTTCCTTGTGCTCCTTCTGCTCCTTCTGCTTTTTGGCAAAAGTGCGTGAGAGTGAATGACATGTCTCAGGCAAGATTTGTGCCTTTCGCAGGCACCACACAGCGTCATCTTTCGAGAATGCCGTGCTTAGTCACAAAGCTTAGCTGCATGTCGCTTCTGTCTAGCCACGCTCAACTCAAACTTGTAGTCACTCAGCATGCATGCACACCTCGTGACTGTTGCGCGTGGCTGCTTAGCTCCTCAGCTGGCAGTCACACTAATTGGCTCATGGCTAAGAACTCCTGAGCGGCGTGTACAAGCAAATGCCACTTGCTCAAGATTCCCAACCGGGCAGCCGTAACCTATCTTGGCATTGCGACCATGACCTGGCTTAATCTGCCAGTCACACAGT